>CAUZXS010005353.1:0-47500 GCA_963585895.1 Sepioteuthis lessoniana | reverse complement strand
GTCATAACAGTGGGATCAAAATATTACAGTTTATGTTCGGTCTCCAGCTCCCTCTCACAATAAAACCCCACACAACCTTTTCGAACCCTTGCAATAAAGAGAGAGGTAATATTTGTATAAAGAAGTCCTTCCTGTGTCATTTATTACTGCGTGCGTCTTTATCCTTGCGTCTGTTTAATTTATTGCGTCAGTATGTATCGTGCATGAACATGTATATGTGTATATAAGCATATTTATTATGTGAGTATATAACATAGATAGATAGATAGATATGTTCAGACCAAGATAGATAGATATGAATAGACCAAGATAGATAGATAGAGAGATAGATATGAACAGACCAAAACAGATAGATAGATAGATAGATAGATATGTTCAGACCAAGATAGATAGATATGAACAGACCAAGATTGCTAGATAGAGAGATAGATATGAACAGACCAAAACAGATAGAAAGATAGATAGATAGATATGAATACACTGGAATATATATGAATACACTGATAGATAGATAGATAGATAGATAGATAGAAATGAATAAACCGAGATAGATAGATAGATAGATCCAACAGACTAAGAGGGATAGAAAGAAGCAGGCTCACATTGATGAAAATAGATAGATAGATGTGTTATAGAATGTTTATAATAGGTAGGTATGAATATATGATATTATAGACATTAACATAGATAGATAGATAGATGTGTTTATGGATTCTTAAACGATAAATTTTTGAACACAAATTACATCACCCAAATTTTAAACAGAATGCTATCAATGGAAATAGAATGTTTCAAACTTTCTCATCTTTTTCATTTCTTTTGAAAATTCACATGCCTTTACAATGGTCTAAAAAATGAAATGTTTAACATTAGTAAATAACTTAACTAATAAAATCATCTTCTGCAAACCTTGTGCTTTTTCACTTTTCATACTGTCTGATTTATTTCTAGTTTTTCTCAAGCAGGTTGGTTGGTTGGTTGGGTCTTATGATATATCAACTCTTGTACGTTATTGACTAGGTTCTTCAGCCTTGGTGAGGCAACTAGTCTAGGAGAAGGAAAACTCTGAATTCAAAACCTGTTAAACTCTGCTTAAAAATTGACCTTGTGTCATATCCTGCCCAAGCGGAGGAGTTGGTGAATATAAACTCTTGTATGTTATTTAATATCAAATCCTTTTTATACAAATATATTTAATATACATGATTTGTAAACAGATAGTTAATAGGAAACATTTTTAAGCAAGTCAGATCTCATTTGTTTGCACTTTGTTTAATGATTTCAAGCTTAGTAAATGATTACAAAGTTCTATTTGACCCATAGATGGAACCTTTACAAGTACAACTTCATCAGGTCAGAATGGATCTGGAAGTAATAACAATGAAGAGATATTCCACAAAGTTCCAGGACTGGAACTTCACAATCAGATAGTTTAGTGTCATGTCTAGGACACTTGTTTGGGGGTAGGATCTTACCCCTCTGCAGAGCTCCTGCCAACTGACACGATATGCGATTAAATAAATAACCAAACCAAACCAATGCTGGGTATTTTTACTGCACTGTGGCATACATTAACTCCACCTAGTCCTATCTTCAGTTCTATGTAGAAAATTGATTAGTAAATCCATTATCTTTCATTCTCACAACATTCATTCAGCCCCATGCATCTGATTGAGAATCATTATTGTTCCAACGTGTATGAATTTATATGCATATGTATGTATGTACATATATATTGTCATCCACAGACAGACTGTTTCATTGTATCACAACTCATCAGTGTGGTTAGATATGCAGGATACTTTAAGTTGGGATTGAAACCTGGCTGGCTTTATGCCATTCAGATATCTTACCACACAGCCATCAACAATTTCTGCATAAGCAAAGGGATTTTAATGGATATGTATCACTTTTCTTTTGTTTACATATATGCTTAATGGCTACCCAGTGCACAATTCATTAGAACTTTACATTATGTGAGAGGCAACCGGTAATTCCTTCACGAGAGTGCTCATAGACATATATGAGGTGCATATGATAAGTTTCCAGACTTTTTTCGTAGCTGTTCATATACGAGGATCTTTAAATAAGTTTCCAGGCTTTTTTCATTTGGGCACTTATTGATAGTACACTCATGAAACTCTAGTCCCCTTCAAAGTAATCTCCTCCGGCTGCAATGCACTTCTTGTACCGTTCCAACAACTTCTGGAAGGCCCCATGGAAGTCCTCTTGTGTGAGCACGTCAATGACCTTCATCACAGCCTCTTTCATCTCCTCAATTGTCTCATAACAACAGCCTCTGAGCTTAGGGAATAACCAAAAGTCACAGGGAGCAAGGTCTGGACTATAGGGAGGCTGAGGAACTCTCTTGGTGCTCATCTTGGTCAAATAGTCTGTGACAAGGATGGAGTCATGGACTGGTGTATTGTCCTGGTGGAAATGCCATTGACGCGATTTGAAGAGTGCTGCCCTCTTGCGACGGAATCTCTTCCTGAACTCCCTTAAAACCTCAACATAGTAACCCTAAGCCTAACCCTAACTCTTTGGCCAATCAACTCTGATGTATTGACTTCCTTACTCCCCCCACACCTCTCATCATCTCTCACAGACTCCCTGTCTTCCTTGAATCTTTTTGGCATTTTTTCCAAGTTTTAAACATAATTTTATTGCATATTGTTCTTCTAAGTGTCCTCACGACCAGATTGCATTTTTGAAATTCACCAGCTGTGACAATCAGGCTTTTGTAGAGTGTATTCCAGTTGCTGCTGTAGCTGTTCATTTGAACCTGAAATCATAAAACTTGGTCAGTCATCTCATAAGATGGATAGCAATAACATCATGAATTTTCAAGAGTCTACACAACAATTTTAAATGCCTGTACAAAAAATTCTGGAAACTTATGGCATGCACCACATATATGCAGTATAACAAATTAAAACATATATTTTAAATTCTTTACTAGAATCTGAAGAATTTCAAATATTACAAGAGAGTGGTAAATAGAAAATCTTGAATACAAAACAGAATTTGATTTACATCTAAGAAGTCTATAGAAGTTAGAATCAAATAGTTAAAATATTCACACTTTAATAATTCAAATTTTAAAGACTAGTTTGCCAACATTAATCAATGAACTGCGTTATATTTCTATATGATACAGCCTTGCTATATAACCAGTATAGCAGAAACAAATATTATTGCTATTTTCTCAATAATCAGACAATAATGTATATCTTCAGCTTTACAGATATATATATATATATATATATATATAAAAGTAGAAAGAAAGAGGAAATACGAGAAAGAGACAGAGAGAAAGAAGATTCAAATTAATTGAAAGAAAATCAAACAATTTGGCCTGGCTATGAGAAACAATATCCTAGGAATCTAAAATTTACTCATAAATGATGTGCTCCTCTGGATCCCTTCACATGGATGAACAAGTGTTGGACGACCAGCTAGAACTTATCTACGGCACCTCTGTGTGGACACATGATGTAGCCTAGAAGATATGCCAAAAGCAATGGATAATAGAGATGAGAGGCAAGGAAGAGTCAGGGAAAGCCATGCTAGAGATACAACATGATGATAATGATAATATACATACATATATATATATGTTTGATTAAATAATAAACACACAATTTGTCTATATGATTCTATTTAGATCCTTTCAAGTTTCCTGAAAGTTTCAGTAAATTCATCAACCAATTCTAACTTAAAACCAAGACACTTGTCAGGAAACTTGAAAGGATCTTTATAAAACTATATTGACAAAATGTGTCTTTATTATTTAATTAAACATGCTTAAATGAAAGACTGCTGCCCAACAACACACACACACACACACACACACACACACACACACATATATATATATATATATATATATATATATTAGACTGATCTCTTTAGACTTAGTATGGCAACTGATCTAGGAGAATGAAGAACTCTGAATTCAAAACTTGAGAAATATACACTAATGTACAGTTCTTTTGTTATCAGCTCACCTTAAAAGTGTTCCTGTTCTTACATAAACTCCCTCAACGATTATAAACAAAAATTACCTATGTAAGCAGTCTAGAAGTTCACATCTTTGACTGAAGTTCACGCATAATGCCAAAATATTTACCTATTAAAGTAAAAATCTTTTGCGTCTTATCTGTTATTAGTTTATTTACTGCTAAATAAAATAAATAAGTGAACATCTTCAAAGTGTGCTGATTCCATAATTTTTGTTGGGGTAATATATATATATATATATATAGATAGATAGATAGATAGATGTGGATATTTAGAATATTTGGGTGAAAATTGTTAAATTTTGGTCAGTTTCTCTTTACTTTATGCAGTGTTAAATATCAAAAGATGAAATCCCATGACATAACTAATGATTGACAATAATATCTAATAAAACTGTAACTCTAAGAGAAGTGATTACATTTGAAGTTCACTTTTAATTTGTTTTTATTGATGGTTATAATCTGGGATTTTAAGTTTTTATTGCACACCTGCACACTCATACACACACAGATAGATAGATAGATAGATAGATAGATAGATAGATAGATAGATAGATAGAGTGACAGACAGATGGTTTTTATGCAAATATAAATGCAACTTAGGTTATATTTCTGCTCATTAGGCTACAGATTAAATTGATTGACTAATCACTCCCAGGTCATGTCATACCAAAGACTTTAAAAATGGTACTTGATATTTCCTTGTTTAACACTCAGTATTATAAGGTATGTATCAAGGGTAAAGTAGAGCAATCCAGGTGTAGTAGCTATTGGAAAGAGAATCTTCTGGTCGCCCTTGACTACAGACGCCAACTTTACTTTACTTATACAATTGTCAAAATTTCATAGATAAAATGTTTTTGACTATTTTTTCTCTCATTTTTGGTTGTTGACCTACCTTAATTATACAGTGAAAATTTCAGATCAAAATTCAGCTGATAGTTATTTGTCAAACTACAGTTTCTTTCTCTCTTTGTTTAACAGCTTATCAACCTTCATGGCTTATTTAATGCCAAAGCTATTCTTGTAGAAGGACAGTAATGGTACTATTTAACCCATAGCTGGGAGGATAAAGGGGTTCATACCTTTTCCATGGGTATCTGTCTGAAAATGAACATAAAAGTGCCCGTGGTGTAATGGTTATCGTCGCAGGAAATGGACACGTTGACACGAGTTCAAATCCTGGACGAGACTAATTGCATTTTCACATAGCACTAATACCCTTTGGAAAGGTATGAATCCAATTATTCTCCCTCCAGCTATGGGTAAATAGTAGGGCAGACTAGGTTCTTCAGCTTTGGTGAGGCAACTAGTCTAGGAGAAGGAAAACTCTGAATTCAAACCTGTTAAACTCCACTTAAAAATTGACCTTGTGTCATATCCTGCCCAAGCGGAGGGGTTTGGTAAATATGATAAACTGGAGTTTAAACTTGCTTATTATAATATTACGATTCAGCATGTTAGTCACTATGCCATGGGGTCTCCCTTCTCAAACAATGAATCCATTTATCTCCCCTTGTATATCTATATATGTTTTCATCAATAAGTCTGTAGCCTGTTATGAAAAAAATATATCATTTTCTACAAAAAATATTTATTTCTCAATATAATGCCCTTCTTTGCCCTGTCGGCTGGGGCTGTAGAATATATCGACTGCATCTCTGTAGAGGGGTAAGACCCCACTCCCAACAAGTGTCCTGGATATGACACTAAACAATCTGATGGTGAGGTTCCAGTAATGCTGGACTTTTGGGGAATATGGAGTGCCTCTTCATTGCCTTTGCTACCAGGTCCACTCTGGCATTGAGTGGTAGCTCCTGAAAGGGTCCTTATCTATGGGTTAGATAGAACTAAACTGCGTACTTATGCTAAACTGAATTACTTGAAATAGAACTTTGATATTCAAACTGTGTACTTATGCTAAATTGAACAGCTCGAAATAGAACTGTTTTTGACATTGAAACTGTACTTATGCTAAACTGAACTGTTTGAAATAGAACTGTTTTGATATTTAACTGTGTATGGATAAAAACTATTTTTATACTAAACTGAATTGTTTGAAATAAAACTTTTTGACTAAAATGAATAGCTTGAAATTGAAAAGTTTTCAATAATTAAACTATGTACTTATGCTAAACTGAATTGTCTGCAATAGATCTGTTTATTTGTATAAAAATGGATTTGACATTAAATAACCTACAAAGGTTGATATGCTGTAAAACCCAAACAAACAATATCCTTCCTTGTCAATACACCTAATTTAGTGGTAAATATCAAATACACTAATTGAGCCTTATAAAATGAAAATTTCAGGTCAAAATTCAATTAATTGCAACAATTCAGACAACAGATGAAACTTACACTTATATCATGGATATATATTGCAGTCTCCAATGATCATATAGATGGAACATTATATAGTAAAGATTTCAGATCACGTTTGACTAATAATTCTGTCAGGCTTATTGTTTTACACTTATTTAAATGTATTTGCTCCAACCCACAATCAAAGGCAGGTTGTGACACAAAGTCAACCATTTAGTAGAGTACAGCAGGTTTGAATTTATAGTTTTCCTTCTCCTTGATTGGTTGCCTTAGTAGGGCTAAAGAATTGAATTTGCTCTTTCGCTTTTGTATTTCAATATATATAGGTACATCAATAAATCTGTAACTTAATTATTAAAAAAATTTCATGCAACAAATATCTTTCTTTATAATCTCCTTTCTTAGCAATTTAAGTTGGTTGGTTGGTTGGTTGTGCTGTGTTTTACAACTTACCAACTCTTGTAGATTATCTAATCCCAAATCCTATTAATACATATATCATATTTACCAAACCCCTCCGCTCGGGCAGGATATGACACAAGGTCAATTTTTTAAGCGAAGTTTAACAGGTTTGAATTCAGAGTTTTCCTTCTCCTAGACTAGTTGTCCCACCAAGGCTGAAGAACCTAGTCTGCCCTACTATTTACCCATAGCTGGTGGGAGAATAATTGGATTCATACCTTCCCCAAGGGTATTAGTGCTATGTGAAATGCAATCAGTCTCGTCCAGGATTTGAACTCGTGTCGCCGTGTCCATTCCCTACGAGGATAACCATTACACCACAGGCACCTCCTATTAATACATATATATTAAATATATCTGATTTGTAATTTAGTAAATAACTATACATCAGGCTACTGATTTATTGATCCACAATTGTATATTCTTTGATTAAACTTACACCAATATTATAGATATATATTTCATTCTCTATTGATAACATTGATTGACTACTATACAGTAAAAATTCAATTAATAACCATTCTTAATTATGAACTTATTCTTTCTCCTTTCTATATTCAATATATCTTGGCTCATCCAAAAAATATCTTCTACAGCAAATATTAATTTTTCAGTATGATCTTCTTCCTTGTCAATGCACTTTATTCATTGGTGAATATTAATCCCATTATGATGTGTTTGTATATAATCCTTTTTTTCATATAAGAATTTATTTATTGTTAATTTTGGACATGACCTTTTAACCTAGTCAGTGGATTTTCTTGATGTCTTTTCAGAGGAAATATGTTCAATGGTGATATTATTGTTTTGCCCTTTGTTAAAAATATATATCTGATATAAGTCCAAGTTGTAAAGACATACTTTACATTATGAAATAAATCCTTGCTTGAATTAGTAATTGGATATATTTTTCTTTGAGAATGTCTGTCAAACTAAACTTTGAGATTATTTATATGTTCTGATAACATCAATCTGTCTTTACAAGAAATAAATTCTTTTGAAGTTGTAAAAAATGTTTGAACTGAACTGATTTTATCATTTCTCTTGAATTGATATCTCACTGCATAAATTATTTTAATAAATAAGTTATGTGTTTCAGTTGGGTTTTATGGCATATCAACCACTGTTGGTTATTTAATGCCAAACTCTGTTTTTCTGTATATTGAATATATGATTGGTAAACATATTTGTAGATACACGCAGTTATATGATCAATCAGTTCTTTTTCTAACTATTCAATTTAGCATAAGTCAATAAAGTTAAATGGTTCTAAGTATTGAAACGCAGTTTCTTCCAGGCAGCGGTCACATCGATACTGCTATATGGATGCACTACATGGACGCTAACAAAACGGCTCGAGAAGAAACTAGATGGCAATTACACAAGAATGCTGCGTGCAATCCTCAACAAGTCCTGGCAGAGGCACCCCACGAGACACCAACTGTACGGCCACCTGCCCCCTATCACGAAATCTATTCAAGTTAGGCGAACCAGACATGCTGGACATTGCTGGAGAAGCAGAGATGAACTCATAAGAGATGTACTCTTATGGATCCCCACACACGGCCGCGCAAAAGCAGGACGACCAGCACGAACGTACATTCAGCAGCTGTGTGAGGATACAGGATGTTGTCCTGAAGACCTGCCTAGGGCGATGAACGATAGGGAGGAGTGGCGAGAGAGGGTCAGGGATATCCGTGCTGCCAGCACGATATGATGATGATGATTGCTATGTATAACTAACAATTCAATTAAACATCAGTCAATTGTTTACACATAACTAAATGACCAAACTTTTCTATTTCAAACAATTCAATTTAGCATAAGTCAATTGTTTGCACTCAGTCTAAATGTCAAACAGTTCTATTTGACCCATTGATAGGGCCTTATCAGGTGGTACCAGTCTAAGCTAATGGCAGTGAAGGGGTACTCTGCATTCCCCAAAGCTCTAGCATTGCTGAAACCTTATCATCAGATTGTTTAATGTTATATCCAGGACACTCATTAGGAGGGTACCCCTCTGCAGAGATGCAGTCAGTGTATTCTACAACCCAAACTGACTGGGCTGAATAGATAATTAGTTTTGTACCCTTTACTACTTATTGTAAGATCATTTCATGGCTTTTGAACATGATTTAATACATAAAGACCAGAGGAAATTTTGGTTCTGATCCTTCAGAATTTGTCAGGAACCCATTAAAAGTTATCAATGAGTCTTAAGTGAAAAAAAATTTTGGTCAGGGATTTTATGAAATCTTTAAAATTTTATAGATTTTTTTGTTTCATGATGTGACTGTCGTGTTAGTGAAACTAGGGATTTTGTGAAATATTTGATTATTTCAACAATTTCATGAAAACTCTATTTTGGTCTGGAATTTCATGAGATCTGTAAAATTTTTATGGATTTCAAGAATTCGCTAAATGAAATTACTTGTAACTTCATGAAATCCCAAAAGATTTCTAGAGATGATAATTAAACTATTACAATTAAACAGCAACATTTGTTTTCTTCATTATAATGTTAGTGATACTAAAAATGACCATTACCTTGAAAGCAAAATAATTCCAATAATATGTATTTATAAGACATTATTTTGCTTTATATCAAGTCTTTTCAAAAAGTCTACGTCATATAAAAATGCAAAAGTTCTAAAAGCATGTTCCCAGTAAAACATTAGTCTGTTCCTAAGATTCCTTTCCTACAAGAAAAGCAATGATTCTTTTGTTTGTTTTCTCCAAGAGTGGAGTAAATTCTTAAGATCTGTTACCCGAGAGAGACAGACAGACAGACAGACTGACAGACAGAGAAAGAAAAAGAGAAAGAGAGAGAAGTCTATTTCTAGCAAAAGAAATGGTTGTTCTTTGGTTGATTGGTGTTTAATGGTATATCAACCCTTGCAGGTTATTTACTGCCAAATCCTGTTTTATATTACATATGATTTATAAGCAATTAGTTTGTAGGTAACTATTTTTAAATGAGTTCAAACTCATAACACTTCAAGGTTCACTTTAATTCTGAGAGGGAGTACCTGTTAGGATCCCAACTATGAGTTAAATACATCTGTTTGCAAATTATTTGGGTTTGATAGGAATACTTTAAACCATATGATTGTGTGCAAAAATCTCATGAGAAACTACACAAAAAATGTAAATATAAACATATAATGTATGCAATTCTTTAAATTCTAAACATAAAAATAACCCCAGATGTGTTGACATGCCATTAAAATCAATCAATTGATCAATCAGTCAATCAAAAAGAGTATTGAAAATACATGAGTATATTCAGTCGAGTATTTTTTTATGTTTATTGATTACAAGAATAGAATTCTTTATTTTCTTCACATTCATTTTTGCTAAGATCACTATTTGTCTGACAAAGATGAATCTGTTCAAAGTTTCTTAAAGAATATCAGACTTGATATTCAACAAAGGAGGACTGGAGGGCTGACTGACTAAAATATAACCAAAACAGCAAAGATATGAATACTAATATGGTTTTGGTTTGGCTTCTTTATTAATAGGATATCAACCTTCGTGGGTTATTTTATACCAGAAGGACGATAGCGGTACTATTTGACCTATAACTGGGAGAGATAAGGCAGTTCATACATTTGGTAAGGGTATTAGTTTGAAACATGATAGTACAATTAGAATTCAAATTGACTATGATATCACAGTCCAGCACCCTTGGAAAAGGTATAATCCCCTAATCCCCCCAGCTATTGCTTAAATTGTACTACAACTATTCTTCTACAAGGATGGCTTTGGAATTAAATAATCCACAAAGATTGATCTGCCATTAAACAAAGAAACCTAACCAAACGTTATTCCTCCCCCAGCTATGAGTTAAATAGTACGACTATTGTTTTTCTACAAGGATGACTTTAGCATTAAATATCGCATGAAGGTTGATATGCCATTAAACAATGAAACCAAACCAAACCTTATCTCTCCACCCTGCTATGAGTTAAGTAGTACGACTATTGTTTTTCTACAAGGATGGCTTTGGCATTAAATATCCCATGAAGATTGATATGCCATTAAACAAAGAAACCAAACCAAACCAAACCTTATCTCTCCACCCAGCTATGGGTTAAATAGTTAAATCGTTCCTTAACTAGGATGGCCTTGTTGTTAAATAACCCACAAAGGTTGATATGCCATTTAAAACAAAGAAGTCAATCTTATATTTTCTTTTTTGTATTTTCCTTTTTTATATTTGTTTTATTTTTCTCTTGTTATATTTGTTTTCTTTTTGTCTGTTCTTTTTCTTTCCTTTCTTTTTTCCTTACAATCAAAACAATGGTCCATTATTTAACTGAGAGGATGACTGGACATAATGTTTAAACCCATGCATTCAAGTCTTATTCTATTAATATTATGGACAAAAATATTAACTTTTTTAAAACCCTTTCCACTGTTGTGTGCATTGATAGTTGCTACACACTACTAGGAAATTGATTATATCAAATTGTCAAGTGCAAATATCATTGAATTTAATATTTTACTCAATTCATTTGTTTCTCTGTACTTTTGACCCACCTGGAAATTCACTTTTGAAAGTTAAATAAGCACTACTAAATTTTTGGCTCTAAAATAACTAAAAATTGTAAAAGGCAGCAGAAGGAAAAATATTCTAATATTATTCTAATCTATTCTAAAGAATGTCATTTTAGGAGATATTCATGGTATAAAATTTTTTGCTTGAAATTATTTTGTTCTGAGAACTACCAAAAATTGGAAAAGTTGGTTGTTGGTTGATTGTTTGGGTTTCATGGCATATCAACCTTTGTAGGGTATTTAATGCCAAATCCATTTTTATACAAATCATCAGTTCTATTTCAAACAATTCAGTTTAGCATGAGTGCACAGTTTAATTGTCAAAAACATTTCTATTTCAAGTTATTCATTTTAGTCAAACAGTTCTAATTCAGCCAATTCAATTTAGTATTAGTATAGATTTTGTTTACACACAGTTAAATGTCAAATCAGTTCTATATTAAACAATTCAGTCTAGTGTAAGCACAGTTTCAATGTGAAAAACAGTTCCATTTCAAACAATTCAGTTTAGCATAAGTATGTAGTTTAAATGTAAGTACACGGTTTAATTGTCAAAAACATTTCTATTTCAAGTTATTCAGTTTAGTCAAACAGTTCTAATTCAATTTAGCATAAGTATGCAGTTTAGTTCTATTCAATCCATAGATAGGGCCCTATCAGATACAACCATTCCGGGCTAGAGTGGACCATGGCAATGAAGGGGTGCTCCACATTCCCTGAAGCCCCAGCATCACTTTAACCTCACCATCAAATTGTTTAGTGTCATTAACCGGACATTCATTGGTGGGGAGGTTTTACCCCTCAGTAGTAGTGCAGTTGGTGTATTCTACAGCCCCAGCCGACTGGGCTATACAGAGAGTTAATGTCAAAACAGTTTTATTTCAAATAATTCAGTTTAGCTTAAGTACACAGTTTAGATGTCAGAACAATTCTATTTCAAGCAATTCAGTTTAGCATAAGTACACAGTTTAAATGTCAAAACAGTTCTATTTTAAACAATTCAATTTAGCATGAATACATTGTTTAAATGCAAAAAACAGTAAACTCTCAAAACCATAGTTTAGTTCTATTTAACCCATAGATAGGACCCTTATCAGGTGCTACCATTCCACACCAAAGTGGACCTGGGAGCGATGGCAATGAAGAGGTACTCTGCATTCCCCAAAGCTCCAGCATTACTGGAACCTCACCATCAGATTGTTTAGTGTCATTATCAGGACACTCGTTGGGAGGGGTCTTACCCCTGCAAAGAGAAGCAGTTGGTGTATTCTATAGCCCCAGTCAACTAGACAAAAATTGGAAAAGGCAGCAGCAAAAGTGTTAAATTAGTACCACTAAATTTAAAAGTTAAAATGGAAATTAACAATACAAAACAAATCTAAACTACCTAACATATTTAACTACAAAAGATTTAAATAAGCACTACTAAATTTTTGGCTCTAAAATAACTAAAAATTGTAAAAGGCAGCAAAAGGAAAAATATTCTAATATTATTCTAAAGAATGTAATTTTAGGAGATATTCATGGTATACAGGAGGTGTTTGTGTTGTAATGGTTACCAGACATGGTGACCTTACTTCGGATACCTTGACAAGGCTGTTTACATTTCACATAGCACCAATAAACTAGGGAAAAGTATGAATTCAACTATTTATGGGTAAATTTGGGGGCAGACTGGGGTCTTTAACCTTAGTATGGCAACTAGTCAAAGAGAAGAAAAACTCTGAATTCAAATCTGTTAACTCTGCTTTAAAAATTGACCTTGTGTCACATCCAGCTCTTGTGGAGGTGTTGGCAAATGTAGAAAAAAAAAATTCTAATAAAAATCTCTTCAATTTTTTTACTAAATCAAAAATTAGACTAACAAAATAGTTTGGTATTACATCATCTAAGAAATGTTGCCTTAGGTACAACCAATAGTAAAAAAGTCTCAAAATATTCAAGGCCTTGTCTATGAAGTAAAAAAACAACTTTCAATAAGATTTTAATGGACATGGACAAGGAGTTCTACATGTATTAGAAAATTTATTTCTACGAAAAAAATCAAGCCGACCACTTGTGGCACTTGATTTTGGCCTGAGTGGAAAAGGGAAAAGTAATCCCAGACTGTGTGGCACCAAAAAGTAACTTCCTCTTTTTGTCAAGAACTACTATTCAGATCCTCAGTATGAATTCGGGGACCAAGGCATGTAAAGGCATGAAAAACTTAAGCTTCGTCACTCACTTCTTGAATAAAGTAAAATTAAACGAAAGTCGACTACTGAAATTCTACCAAGTTAAATGACTGAAAAAAATTCAACAAAGAATTCTGCTGAAAAGAACTTTAAAGAAGACTCAAAATTAAATGAACTCTGAAATATTTCTGCAAAACAAAAAAAAAAAAGAAAAATACTCAAATTCAAAGAGCTCTGAAACATTTCTACAAAACAAAAAAAGAAAAGAAAAATACTCAAATTCAAAGAACTTTGCTTCCCAGAGACTCTCTCAGATAAGTTCCAGAATTTCAAAATAAAGGAATTTGCTGTTTAAATTTACCATCTTGAACTTACCGTTTAATGGCACACTAAAGCCCCCTAAAAAACATTACCCAGTTAAATACTAAATTTGGCTTTAGTGTCACACACTTTATAACAAATTTTATTCCCTCCAAATTCCTTTATATTGAAATTTTATCCTTTTTAATTTCTTTAGTATTCAACAATTAGAATTCCATTTTTTCTCATAACTGCTTTGCAGCATCATTTGCTACCTCACAGAGCAACATCTTCATTTGGATATAACTAATGCCTCAACTGCCAACACTGATTTTATTAACCCAGTCGGCTGGAGTTGTAGTATACACCAAATGTATCTCTATGGATGGATAAGACTCCACCCC
This sequence comes from Sepioteuthis lessoniana, assembly GCA_963585895.1. Lineage (NCBI taxonomy): Eukaryota > Metazoa > Mollusca > Cephalopoda > Myopsida > Loliginidae > Sepioteuthis > Sepioteuthis lessoniana. The sequence goes on along the minus strand of CAUZXS010005353.1, from coordinate 33,250 downwards.
CAACAAGTATATGGGATATGATATTAAACAATCTGATGGTGAGACTCCAGTAATGCTGGAGCTTTAGGGAATGCAGAATATCCCATCACTCTGGCCCGGAGTGGTAGCACCTGATAGGGTCCTCTCTATGCATCAAATATAACTGTTTGACTTTTAAACTGAGTGCAACAAAATGATTTACTTTAAATTGAATTGTTTTATTGTAGCCATCCCGTCTATGATACCTAAAATATCCAGTTTAGAAAAAAACGCTGAGTCACCCATGACATCAGACAACAAAACATCATACATACATCATGAGTGAACCTCTGTTACTAACAACTGGACTATTTTTCGAAAGGAGTTAATTCTGCTAACCCTTCGGCAACAAAATCATTACCACAGGATAAAATATATTATATTAAAAAGTTCCATTTCAAAGTATAATGAAGTATCTCATAATTACTTATATCTAAGAAGGGGACTTCCTTTGTACTGAAATACTTCCCTCGACCAGCAGAGAAGCAGCAGCTAATGCTATATAAACACAGGCAGCAACCAAAAGTTAACTTGGCAGCCAGGCTTAGCCTGGAAAAGAGAAATCCATTATCTCTCCCAGCAACATGAGGTGGGCATCCTCACCACCAAACCAAGCTGCCAAACGTGGGGTCTCCGTCCATACCACCAGCCAATGCAGAAGACGTGGAACCAACCAACCACAGCTGCTTTTCTCATTCAAACAGCTCTTCTCAGAGCAAATCTCAGAAAGTCTTACCATCTTCAAACAGCTCTTCTAAGAGCTAATCTCAGAAAGTCTTCTTTGATCACTTTTGGTGTCCTCACTTTACCTTCCTGGCAGATACCATGAGACAATGACGCAGCAGCCAGCACCAACGGCAGACCAGCTCCAGCTTAACCCCAGGAGCTGTTCCTGCACAACCAAGCTACACCCCTTGCATCACAAAGTGCACAAGCTACTCACTGCTCGGACTAGTATCAAAACTTGAGGCCACATCGACCCCCCCTGGTTAAACCAAGGATTGAACAAATCAGGACATTGATCACACAGCCTCTGCAACCAGCATCTGCAGCATCTAGTCCATGAGCAACTCACTGCACCAACACTTCAAGGCCACACTGACCTCCCCCCCCTGTTAACCAAAGTACTGCACAACTGGGACATCAATCATCCAGCCTTTACAACCAATACATCCACATCATCAACCATCTCCAGCAACACCTACAACCTGACCATACAACAATATCTAATATCTACACCAAACACAGAGACCATCCTCACCTTCTAGACGCACTGTCGCCACAAACTAATAGACAGCTGAGTCAAAGATTTTCTGCAACACAGACTTTCGAGACCCAACAGAGACTACACCAACATGACACAACAACCGCAATTTCTACACTTATACATCTTTTGTGTAAGATTCACTCAATAAAACCTGCATTTAAACTTATCCACTTGCCTCTGTCATTTATCCAGTCATCTCACAATCAAACCAAACACACAACTAAATACCTATTTGCAGGATCACCACATTCACATATGACGGTCTCACGACAGTTTAAAATAGAACTGTTTGATCATTTAACTGAGTATAAACAAATGACTGATGTTTAATTGAATTGTTAGTTATACATAGTAATACTTGAAAACATTTAACTTTGTTGACTTTTGCTAAATTGAATGGTTAGAAATAGAACTGTTTGATCATTTAACTGTGTGTATCTACAAAATGTGTTTACAAATCATATATCTAATGTATATGTAAAAACAGGATCTGGTATTAAATAACCAACAATGATTGATATGCCAGCAAACCAAACCAAACTGATTTCATTTGAATAGTACAAAAAACAAATATGTAAAATAAAGTAAGTTAGTGACCTTAGTCGAGGGTAACCTGAAGGCTCCCTTTTCAATAGCTACTACACCATGGTGTAGGGGAGGATGTTACTCTTTTCCCTGGATTGCTCTACTTTACTTTTGATCCTTACCTTATAATGCTGAGTGTTAAGCAAGGCTGCATCAAGTACCATTTTTCGAGTCTTTGGTATGACTCGACTTGGGATTGAACCCTAGTCTCCTGGGCCATTGGTGAACACTTTACTCATTAGGCCAGTGGCCTGGTAAAATATATAAAATACTAGATCACAACACTTTAAAACACATGAACTTTGTTTTATCTGAGTTCACATAAAGTCTGATGCCTCTTGCTGCCTACTCCAGGCTATGCAGCAGAGATTCAGCTTGAACTGGTGTATTCAAAAGAAGTGCTAGATCATCAGCATAGTCTGCATAAGAAATAGTTTCTGCAGGATATTGTCTGCTTCTTATCTTTTTTAGTGTGAAACCATTTTCTTTCATTTGATCTATTGACATTCATAGTATTTAATCTAGAAAAATAAATAGAAATAGTGCTAATGTATCTGCTTGCAAGACTCCAGTAACAATGTCAAAGAATTCAGTCTTACCATCAGATGCACAAACCATTGCTTTAGAGTCTTTGTTGAACATCATCATAGTAGTAACAGTATTGTCACGTGATAGCCCACGGAGACGAAGAGGTAAGACTAATACTATCCTCCCGTTGAATTGACAGTATCAAGCCGTCAAACAAGTGACCGTTAGGAAGGAATGTAGGTCACAGAGGGGATAAACAGATGTTGGTACTTAGTGACCTCAGGTCGCCGGACATCAGAAGGGGAAAGAGAGAGAAGCCAAATGATTGGCTGGGACCCCAAAACGGAAGTGGGGCTCCCTTCCCCTCAGCGGAAGTAAAGGATAAGAATGTTAGTTTTTGAGCAGGGTTCATAGCGGGCAGACGGACCATAGCCATTTTACTCCGGGTTGAAGACAAAAGATTAACTGAGACATGAGAGACACGAGTTCCTCAAGCCAGTACTAAAAACAGAACAAAGTCTATTAGCCCGTGAAAGAAGAAAATTCTCCAGTGGAACCCCGTCGAGAAAAAAGATGAGTAACTTTGGGGACATTTTTCCTTTATACCCGAATTTCGTTTACCACTCTCTCTCTCTCAATTCGAAGAAGGACAAAAGTCAGAAAAGACGTTTATATTCGTGGACTGTCCAATTATATGTTTTGACACTCTGAACGTGTATATATAAGTAGTAAAGGATTTTATGTATTTTCATTTTACCATGTGGTCTATATTGTTACTTCATGCTTTCTTTTCAGCTTCTATTCGCCTTATGTTATCTCGCTTAGAATTGTCCTATTAATTCCTAAAGTATCACACGAGAAACCGGAGTTGCCGACTACTACAATATTAATATTATCACAACTAAAACCTATAGGCTCATTATCTTCCATTGTCTCGGGGAAGGAAGAAAGCGGCCTGGTGGGTGTGTGATAGTGTGAAATTTGGAACCCCTTGCCAGCGGCGGTCAGTCTGGTCCTAAATTATTCCCTCACGTAATATGCCAGTTCTTATATGCCTGAGAGAAGAACTCTGAACAGGACTTATTCTGTAGGGGATCAAGTGCCAACTTGCCCCGTCTTCACACATGCGAAAATAAAGTCCCGTTTTGGGATTTTAGTCAATTTGCCGTCACAGTATATATAAATAGCATTCTGAAATAATTCATTGTTGATTTCTATTGTACAATTTGGTGGATTAATAACAATAAATAGAACAAGTAAAAATAAACAAAATATATCCTTACAATTAAAACAAAAAATTGTATGGAAAAATTGAAGATTCAGTTTTATCCAGAAGGTCCTTTCTTTAAGTAAATACTGGCTTCAATCCCAGGTTGCATCATATCAAAGACTTTAAAAATGGTACTTGATACCGCCTTGCTTGACACTCAGCATTATAAGGTACGTATCAAGGGTAAAGTGGAGCAATCCAGGGAAAGGAGTAGCGCCCTCCCCTACACCTCGGTGTAGTAGCTATTGAAAAGGGAGCCTTCTGGTCATCCTTGACTACAGTCGCCAACTTTACTAACTTTATATTCTTCTTATTTCTGAGAAAAAACTTATTTGTTTTTTTTGCTGGGAAATTCAATTTACAATATAGCTAATGCGGTCAGTTCACCTGAAGGTCATGGTTGATTGTACTATTGTAGCTGGGAATGATTATAAAAGATATCAACAAAACAAGTGTTTATTTTTTTAAAAAAGAAGAAAACTGGTTATTGAGAAAATTAGGTTGAAAATTAATGATAAAACAGGTATTCATTTTAATCTTATTTTTTATGAGCAATTTTTAATGAAGAATATGTATATTAGCTAACCTCATTAGAAAAATGTTTAACAGGCTTCAAAGAAACTTGTTTAAATTGGGAAGGAGTGGTTGTTTTGGCAATACAATTTCATACAGAATGAACAGACAGTCAGACAGACAAACCAGTTATATATATATATATATATATATATATATATATATATATATATATATATATATATATATATATATATATATTTGTTTAAAAAACAAATTTAGGAATAGTATTCCATTTTTAATAAATTTTGATAAATTTATTTTACTTATTCAAGCTCTTCAGATAGAATTCCATTATGGAAATGGAATACTATTTCTAAATTTCTTGTTTTTTAAACAGGGTATATTTTGTATTAAATAGTCATGCATTGAGTACTTATTCTTTGGATATTCACAGTCCTTGTTTATTTTTACTTTTTTCAAATAACAAAAATATTCTTTCAATGGATTCTTAGTCATTTAAAAAAATAAATAAATAAAGAGGTGAAGGACAAAAAGATATGGACAAGAAGTTGGTGTCAAAACCAGATGTTATGTCATCATCTGGTGTCATGTATCCTTATGTATCTAAAAAAATCTTAACAAGACTCACAAAACCTTCAACAATTAAAATCTTCTCTATAAATTAACCTATTTTATTTTAAGAAAAAAATCTCTATTTATCTATTTATTTATTTAAACACTATTACTAATATCAAACTTATCTTGTTTAGTCAAAAATCTTTTATATATTTTATTTGATTTTTTCAATTAAGATTAAAATTTAGTCTTCATTTAATTTCTTAATATTTTTGTATATTTTTGAATATTTTTATTCTGAATATTGCTTTTCTAATTAACATTAAAATCATCAATATTATTATAATAATTATTAATTGCTAATAATCATATTACTACTAATAAAATGTAACTATTATTATAATCATTATTTATTATTATTATTATCATAGTCACCATTATTACATTACTAATTATATCAATACTATTGATACCATTAATTTGATCAATTTTTCTACGATTAAACTTTTTCATATGAGTTTGAATCTATTTTTATGGTGGCATTTAAAAATTAGTTCATTACATTTATTTAATAGTTGGCCAGTAAATTTATATCTTATGATGCTTATTTTCTCCTCCAGGAAAAAAATACATCTACTATTGAAGCTTCCAGGAGTAGTGGACTTCTTTATAAATCTCCACTTAATTCATGGAGTTAGGCCCCTATCTCTCATCCTCCAAAAGTACTTGCCTATATTAATATAAGAAAGTTTACAGAAGGGGGGGGGTTAAACCAGATTACCTTTCTTTTCTATTGCTTAGTTTTTTTATTATTAGAATTAATATTATTTTCACTATCTTCAAGTCTATAATTACAACAATCATTACTTCTACTGTTGTTGTTGGTGGTGGTGCCACTGCTATTGTTTATGTTAGTGTTCAGTAACTTTATTGTTTTTAAATTGTTCCTGGTATTCTAGCCTCTGTTTGAATCCACTTTTTTCAAAGACCGCATTATAGATCCTATTATTTTCATCAAAAATTTTGTTGTTAAAAGATAATCTATTAATCCTTATGTTAACTGCATTCAGTATGTTTGATTATTGATCTGGGGTAGTTGGAATTGATATTAATGTAAGTGGGTGTTTGGTTATCTTTGCTAAATAGTTTAAAAGTATTGTTAGTTAATTAAAGGTAATATTAAGGAAATCAATTATTTTAAGGTTAGAAGATATTTCATTTTGAATCCTAATAAGTTGAAGGCTCTTGCAATTTTCTTGTGTATTTTCATAGTTTTTTGGCCATTACTATCTGAAATGAAGATGAGGCTGTCATCTCTTTATAAACCTACTTGCTTGTGGTCTATTATTTTACCTAGAGTATCTAATATAGATCAAATATACCTATCAAGTCGGCTATTTGCACAGAGTTGTAAGCACCCATGGATATGTCAAATTTATCTGTGCAATTATATATATATATATATATATATAAGAGAGAGAGAGAGAGAGAGAGAGAGACACACAACACAACACACACACACACACACACACACACACACACACACACACACACACACACACACATCACACATTCATATATGTTCACATGATGACATCATATCTGCTGTTGATGACTTATTTGATCAATAGCATCCAAGCACTGCAACACCAATGGAAGAAGTGTGTGGACTGCAAGGTGGAGTAAGTTGAAAAATAAACCTCATTTGGTCATATTTCAATAGAGTATTTTGATCAGCCTATGACCTTTCAGCTGACCTTTGTGTATGTGTGTGTGTGTGTGTGTGTGTCTGTATGTGTGTGTGTGTGTGTGTGTGTGTGTGTGTGTGTGTGTGTGTGTGTATATATTTATATATATGCTTGATAAAAAATGAAACATTATCCATCATTTTAAGAACATCATAGAAGACAACATTCCTCATGAAAAAATACTTCTCTATTTATCAATTATAACAATGATTCCTAAACTGTGTTCCATTGCTCCCCAGGGCATCACTAATAATTTCTAAGGGTGCAGTGAGATACTTAAATTTTTTGCAAATTCCAGGCAATCATAATTCAATGTGCTTATTGCCCAGTCAGCTGGGGCTGTAGAATACACTGATTGCACCTCTGCAGAGGGGTAAGACCCCCCCCCAACGAGTGTCCTGGATATGACACTAAACAATCTGATGGTGAGGTTCCAGCAGTGCTGGAACTTTGGGGAATGTGGAATACCCCGGAGGGGTAGCACCTGATAGGGCCCTGTCTATGGGTTAAATAGAACTAACAGCATACTTATGCTAAAATGAATTGTTTGAGTAAACTGAATAGCTTGAAATAGAAATTAAACCGTACTTACATTTAAACTGCATACTTATGCTTAACTGAATTATTTCAAATGGAACTGTTTTTTGACATTAAAACTGTATTTACACTTAACTGAATTGTTACATATAACTGCTTGAATAGTTTGAAATGAAAATGTTTTTGACAATTAAACTGTGTACTTATGCTAAACTGAATTGTTTTTAATAGAACAGATTATTTGCATAAAAATGGATTTGGCATTAAATAACCTACAAAAGTTGATATGCCATAAAACACAACAAACAAACATCAATGTGCTTATGTATGGTCATATTGACAGGTTGGTTGGTTGTGTTTTATGGAATATTAACCCTCATGGGTTCTTTTATGCTAAATCCTGTTTATACATATATATATCAAATATGATTTGTAAGTGAATAGTTTGTAGGTAGCTTTTTTTTAAAAACAAGCCAGAGCTCATTTGTCTGCATGCTGGTAAATAGTTTCAAGTATTGCTATATAACACTAATAATAATTCAACACCAATCATTTGTCCACACACAGTTAAATGGTTTCAAGTATAGCTATTTAACACTAGTAATACTATTCAGTATTATTCATTCAATTGTACACAGTTAAAGGGTTTCAAGTATAGAAAATGATGAAATATTTCTATTTGATCCATAAATGGGACCCTAACAGATACTCTCACTCTGGAGTAGAATGAACCAGAGAATGATGAAGGATTATTCCACTTTGCCCAATTTCCAAGACTGTAGCCTCACCATCACAATGCAGTTTAATGTTATATCCAAGACAGACACTAATGATTCTATTCAATATTATTCATTCCTATTCAGACAATATTAAATGATTTCAAGCATTGATATCGAATACTAAGAACTTAATTCAATATTAATCATTTGTTTGCAAATAGTTAAATGGTTTAAAGTTTAGGAAATGATTAAATAGTTCTATTTGATCCATAGATGGGACCCTGACCATCCTGGGTCAGAGTGGACCTGGGAGTAATGGCAATGAAGGAGGACTCTACATTCCCCAAAGCTCCAGGATGGGAGCTTCTCCATCAGATAGATTAGTGTCATATCTAGGACATTCATGGGGGTGGCCTTACTCCCTTTGCAGAGGTGCATTTGGTGTATTCAACAGCTCCTAGCCTACAAAGTGATCATATTGACAGGAAATAACATCTAACTGGCACATGGGCATTGGGAATGCCTATCTTTAATGTTAAATACATTCAATGTAATATGAATTCAGAGGGATCATGTTATATTTTTTTGCTAATGTGAATCAATCTACTGGTAGGTCTATATAAAAAAATATAGCATGAACCACTAGTGGATTGTATCACATTGAATGTGTTAAACAATAAATGGTGCTTAATAGTAAAGTAAGGTTTATATTTTCTACTGTTCTTGAACCTTTAAAAATTATTCAACAAATAGTTGTCATTTAGTAAGATTAGTTTAGTGCAAAGTCAAAAGTATGGAGTACCCAGTGAGAATCTAACTCACTAGTAATGGTTTGCTAGTTGATAGACTGTATCATTGCACCACTTGAAGCACCCTTTAAACTAAGTGTAGAAAACCAACACAAAAAGTTTGAGGACAAGTGGATTATAATGTTATAATACATTCATAGAAAGAGGTGTTCATGGTATTATGTTTACCATTGTAGGAAATGGACATGACAACCTGGGTTCAAATCCTGGATGAAGCTGTTTGCATTTCACATATTAATACTCTTCAGAAAGATATGAATGCAACTATTCTCTCTTCAGCTATGGGTAAATAGTAGGGCAGGCTAGGCTCTTTAACATTGGTATGGCAACCAATCTAGAAGGAAAATTAAATTTCACTTAAAAATGACCTCATGTTGTATCTTACTCATGTGGAGGGATTATATATATATATAATAGTGTAATGGTTATCGTCGTAGGAAATGAACATGGCAACACAAGTTCAAATCCTGGACGAGACTGATTGCATTTCATATAGCACTAATACCCTTGGGAAAGGTATGAATCCAATTATTCTCCCTCCAGCTATGGGTAAATAGTAGGACACTGGGTTCTTCAGCCTTGGTGAGGCAACTAGTCTAGGAGAAGGAAAACTCTGAATTCAAACCTGTTAAACTCCGCTTAAAAATTGACCTTGTGTCATATCCTGCCCGAGTGGAGGGGTTGGTAAATATATATATATATATATATATATATATATATATATATATATATATATATATATATAATCCTTCCAAGCCCATGGCCTAAGTTATCATCATAGGAAAGGAACACAGTAACCAGAATACATGTCATAGACAAGGCTGTTTGCATTTCCCATAGGACTAATACCCTTGAGAAAGGTATACATCCAACTATTCTCTCTCCAGCTATGGGTTAATAGTAGGGCAGACTAGGCTCTTTAACCTTGGTTAGGCAACCAGTCTAGAAGAAAATCTGAATTAAAACAAGCTATACTCTCTTGAAAATTGATTGACCTTGTGTCACATCTTGCTGTGGTTCAGGGGTTGGGTAAGTATATGCATTTATACTTTTAAGAAAAAATGTTACTCTGGCCAGATCATTTTCTTCCCAGACATTTCATTAAAGAAACATTTTTTTAAAAAATGAAATAAAATGTCATACAGGAATCATGAAAATTATTTTTTCTTTTACTCAATTTTTTTTCTTAAAAAAACATATTCCCATTAAGAATGGGGTACCCAGTAATAATCAAACACACAAACAATGGCCTTTATACTATTCAAGGTCCCTCTTTCTTACCATCAAGTAGTCATTTACTAAGTTTAGCACTAAACCAGATCTATTTTTTTTCATTGAACATTTCATCTATGAATATCTTAAAAACTTTTTTTATATATAAATTGAGTATTTAATATAGAAATGATTAATTTTTTTCCTTGACTCGTTTTTTTCTTCTTTTGCTTAAAAAATCTCAAGATCTGATTAAAATGAGTTAACAGCCAAGTCATTCTGAAAGCACCATTTTCCATCAGATCACTTAATTTAAGTAGCAGTGAGCCTGTTCAGTTTTTAGGTGAGTGACCACTTAGAAACAGTGCATACTTTAAGTAATCTAAGATCAGTAAGCCAGACCAAGCAAATAAACTATTTACTTTGGGCAAAAAATTTTGAAAGATGCTATTTATACTGGTTCACTTTATTTTTCACTAAATCAGAAATAACAGGACATTATGCATATTCAGTTACTAAAGTCTTAACCCAAATTCACTCTGTATTTTTTAGGGAAATGTCATATTATATTTTTTGTTGAAAGATTACTGCAAATTGAATTTTGTATATAAGAGATTTAGACTTTCAAAGGTGAAAGTCTCCTTTCAAGTGTTAGTTACAATAAGTGGGGGTGTCCTCGTGGTGTAATGGTTAAAGCGATGGACTGCGGAAGCGTAGTAAGCGAGTTCATACTCCAGTCGCGCTATTACGTTCACTTTCAGGCAAATACCCTTGGGAAAGGTATGAACCCCCTTATCCTCCCAGCTATGGGTTAAATAGTACCACTACTGTTCTTCTAGGAGAATAGCTTTGGCATTAAATAACCTACAAAGGTTGATATGCCATTAAACAAAAGAAACCAAACCAAACCGTTACAATAAGTTTAAATTCAGAGTCTCTCCAAAATACTATATGATAAAATTGAAATAAACGTAAGGCTAAAATGAATATTGTTAAATTTTATATACAAAGAGATTTTTAATTGATTTGTATAGAGTGATTCTTATTGGGTAAGCAATGTGTACCTTGCTTCTTAGGAATACATACCACTGATACAATGTATATTTAATTATATAGGGAAAAACATTGCTAGTAAACAAATATTTTTCTCCACTTAAAAGCCCTAAAACCTCAACATTTAGGTCAGAAATAGCTAAAATTGTAACCCTGTATGTAGCCAGATGAAATTGATGGTACCAGGGGTAAGACATTCAGGATAGATTCATTCTTTTAAAATCAAACATGATGCCCATATATTTTCAGTTCAGTTCAAAATTAAAAGTTATCTTATAATTGAGTCAAATCAGTATATTCCTAATTGAATAAAACATTTCAGGAAAACAAAACCAAAAGCACATTTGGCATGTGCTGGATGGTGTAAAAAAATAAAAATAAATTAGCTCAGCTCCAAAGAGACCTTCTTTACCAGGCAGCACCTGCCCCCTGGTTTAAAAGGAGTGAGGGATAGGTTTATTGTCTGGCACTTAATGTCCCAAAAGATGAGTGCTGACAGACATGGGCAATTTTTGACACCATCTCTCAGGAGGTTTGTTTCTTGAAGATTCCCCACTTTAAACTGGTCTTGTGTCCTATTTATATACTGTGGGAAAGTGTGAGACTACACCATGGATAATCTATTAAAAAGTTAATAGGAAAATATCAGTGGACAGTGGGGTACAAGTAAATATTAAAAAATAGATGGATAAAGGTTTGGTTTAGGTAATGTTGCCATTTTGATAGAAAATCTTTAATTTTTGGTATTTTTAATCAATAAGATTTGTTTAATTTTAAAGTGTTCTATTCATTTGTGGGGTGGTATCAATTTTCAGTGTAACTGCTACAGCAAAGTAAACCCTAACTTTTTTATCTACTGTACAACACTATAGTATTTGCTTACTATTTTTATAACTAAGTTATGTTTTGAGTTGGCACTTAGCTTAATTTAGCACAAGGCCAGAGGTTTGGGGATCCAGAGAGAAATGAATTCACCAATGGCCAATGTTTTGGTGCCCATCTCTCATCACCTACACAAGAGAAAGCCCTATCAAGCAGGTGAAAAATGTCTATACATTAACTTAAAGGATAAGACTAAGACAACTATTATGTTTAGCATAATGGTTATCTTAGGAAATGGAATTGGTAACTTCTATTTACTTTTTATATTATTCTTCCTTTTAGGTATGTTAGAGATCAGGGTACTTTGTGAGGAAGACCAGAAGGCAGATGTCATGTTTGTTTTTCCTTATGAACATTTCTAACCAGGTTTGTTTGCAGACTGGTGTAGTATAGGTATGGGGAAGAGATTAGATTTTACTTTGAATAGTCTATTCCTTCTGTTTTACCATAATTGAAACTGTCACATTAATAAAGGGGTAGGTACTTAGTTACAAGTAAGAGTATTAATATCATAATTACACTATAACAAACTTATTCTCCAATTGCTTAAGCCTAAAGTAAATGGGAAAGACCTTTTTCCTCTTCAAACTTTTATGACCAAAACATTACTGGAGATTATATTTGGGAGCTGATACATGAAAGTGATTTATATTAAACAGGGAGGGAAATCTTGGCAAATAAGTATGAATTAATCTGTAGTAAATGATTTCGTGAGCCAAATAAACGGGAGTTTTTCCCTTTTTTTGGGCTTCAAATAAGGGTATAAGGTAAAAGTTAAAGACTGACTGAATAGTTTTGAGTAGGGGCTTAATTCATGTTAGTTTGGAAGTATTAGTATAGGATAGTTTTGGTGGGAGATTCGTGTAAGTCTTGTGAAGTGTAAATTATGGACGGAGACGAGTATTAAAAATAACATCTTACCTCGGTACCAATTCCGGAAGTAGCCAGTCAAAACCGGATGAGGTAAAGATGGTATTATATATAGCAGAGGAGTGTGGAATGCCCTGTTTTCATTGGCTGTTTACTAAAGGACAGATGTCTATAAGAATGGCCGAAGTCCGGCCTTTATTAAATTTTTCTTTGCTTTGGTAGAGGCACGAGTGTAGCACGTTGCAATCACAGAGGCGGCTTTGCTCTTCCAGAGTCATGCCGGGGTTACTGTCAGAGCCGATATGATGCAGAAATAACCCAAAATCGGCAATGAAGACAGTTGCATCACTGAAGACCTCCTTGATGCATCTAGGATGTATGATTGAAATTGCAAACATTGAAATGCAACTCATTCCTAAACAATGTTTATTTTTATATATCTTTAGTATAAATACATGCAAATTTTGATTCATGTTATTTTATTCAGACCTTAGGTAAATGAAAATATACAAGTTTTTATATCAAAAGTAGCTTTTGTTCACTGAATAATGAAATTTGAAAATAGACCTAAGTTTGAAAGGAACAATGGCCGTTTTATATACTTTTACAACTTAAGCAATTAAGAAACAACACTGTATAAACAAAATTTGTGTTATATGGGATTAATCTCAAAACAATTATTTCAAATATTTTTGTCATTTTCCAGTTGTTTTGCCAGAAGCAAATGCACTAACACTGATGACACAATGACTATTTAATCATTGATCAGTTCAATCTTTATTATCTTAATATAAACTGTTTAAATTTATACTTGTTTTGTTGACTCTGGCTACTGCAGTATCTGAATTATTGCTTTAAGTGGAGAGCTGAAGAACTATAAGTAACAATTTGGAATTTTTTGAATTGGATTTTCAGAGTAATACACTATTTTATTATTAATGACGATTATGACTTATTAGTAGTCTAAATTAGTCTCATTTAATTAAGGAGTTCCAAAATCATCTCTCATCCCAGATGAAAGCTTAGTGGTACTATTTTTTTTTTTTTTGAGGAGCATGTTATATCTATAATTACACAGCACAATAATTTCAATGGTTTTATCACTTCCTATAAATTTGTAAAACATTTAGACAATTTATAAGCTTTGGAAAATAGTGATATCTGATTTTAGAAAAAGAGGGATACGTTAATATAATACCATGTCAAAACGATCAAAATTTCCAACATATATACAAACACACAAAAAGTAATTAACTTTTACAGAGAAACCCTGCGTAATGTATATATCATTGCAGTAAGTGCCGTGGTGTAATGGTTATTGTCGCAGGAAATGAACACGGCGACACGAGTTCAAATCCTGGACGAGACTGATTGCATTTCACATAGCACTAATACCCTTGGGAAAGGTATGAATCCAGTTATTCTCCCTCCAGCTATGGGTAAATAGTAGGGCAGACTAGGTTCTTCAGCCTTGATGAGGCAACTAGTCTAGAAGGAAAACTGAATTCAAACCTGTTAAACTCCACTTAAAAATTGACCTTGTGTCATATCCTGCCCGAGTGGAGGGGTTGGGTAAATATGGTAAATGAACCTGTCAACCCAAGTCAAACTCTCCATGATTGTTTTAATTTCAGCTTGTGTCAATGCCCTTAATCCAGCAAAGGGTAAATAGAGTAGACAAGGTTCTATCATTTATAACTGGGCCATTGGCCTAATGGTTAGAGTGTTCGCCAATAGTCAGTGAAACTAGGGTTCAATCTCAGGTCATGTCATATATAAAAAAAAAAAAAGAAAAAAAAAAAGGTACTTGATGCCTTCTTGGTTAACACTCAGCATTATAAGGAAAACACTTCAGTGTAGTAGCTATTGAAAAGGGAGCCTTCAGGTCACCCTTGTCTACAGTCGCCAACTTTACTTAGCCTTTTCAAGTCAACCAGCCTAAAAGGAAAATGAATTCAAACCAGCAGTTATCCACTTGAAATTGATATTGTGTCACTTTCTGCTCATAGCAGAGGGGTTGGGTAAATAAATACAGTTATCTTTGTCATTTTTATTTTTTAATGTCAACAATGAAACTTTGGTTCAAATTGTTTTGTCCAACTCATGGATTTTTCTGTTGTCTTACAGAAAATAAAAACAAGGGAGTCATAATTCCTGTTTATTGGAGGAAAAACAAACAAAAAAAACAAACATCGCTTGGACATTTTTTTTTTTTTTATTGTGTAGAAATTGGTAGAGAAAGACAAGATGTAGAGTTAACATCAGGAAATGGTTTGGTGGCATATCAACCATTGTAGGTTATCTAATGCCAATTTCAAACAATTAAGTTGAGCATAAGTACAGTTTAGTTCTATTTGACCTATCAGGTGCTACCACCCCACCCCAGAGTGAACATGAGAGCAATAACAATGAAAGGGTACTCCCTATTCCTCAGAGCTCTACTGACTGGAACCTCACCAGATTGTTTAATGTCATAATCAAGACACTTGTTAGGGGAAATCTCTGCAGAGATGCAATAAGTGTATTCTAAAGCCCCAGTCAACTGGACAAACAGGAAAGGGGAGCTGAGATAAAGAGAGAAAAAAAAAAAAAAAAAAAAAAAGAGGCATGGTCACAAAAATATTGCTCACTTTAATACTGATGCTGCAATTCCCTTTGGACAGATCTCAAAACCTAGTACTCATAAAAATGGTATTCAAGAGTTAAAGAAAGCAAAATCAATTGTTTGACAAATTGTGATCAACTGAGCGTTTCACTATTCTCAAAAGTTTAGGTTGTTACTTGTCACTGCCAGTAGCTAACACCTTTTCAAAAGTCTCAACTCTCATAAATGACCATTTCTCACATTCCACAAGTTCTCAGGATTGACCCTTTGTTGTCAGTTACACAGCTGGGTACCAGATTAACTACATTACACTAAAACTTCTTTCCCTAAAACCACAGGGTGGGAGAGAATCATTCAAACCTGACAAAGTGTCTGAGTAGAGGTCATCAAAAATGCCAAGCAATACAAGTAGTGTGTATTTTTTTTCTCATAATCCTCACATTAGCCTAATTGTAGATCTAATCCCTACTAAAAAAAAAAAAAAAAAAAAAAAAAAAAAAAAAAAAAAAAAAAAAAAAGAGAAGAGTAAGCCTATATAAGTGAACTTATTTCAAAATGAATTTTTATTAGATATCTTGTAACGCTGTCTTTCCTAATTTTAAAGTTATTGAAATTTACTAAGTTTAGCTTAGTTAACACATACAAAGGGAATGGGTATAAAGAATGTTACTTAAATGTTAAGTGATATAGCAACAGTTCAACTGTCATCAAGTGCCTCAAAAGAGTATATTAGCAAATTCAACAGACTATTATAGTAGTAACCAGCTCATAGGCCAATGGTCCGGGAGACGGGTTCAATCCCAAGTTGTCATACCAAAAACAAAAAAAAAAAACAAAACAAAAAACCCCCCACAAAACTGGATACTGTCTTGCTTAACACAGCCTTATAAGGTAAGGATCAAGGGTAAGTGGAGCAATCCAGGGAAAGGAGTAGCGCCCTCCCCTATGTCTCGGTGTAGTAGCTACTGAAAAGGGAACCTTCGGGTTGCCCTCGACTACAGTTGCCAATTTTTTTTTAATAGTATTAAGTGACCTTATGCCATAACTTGATATCAATAAAGGAGCCCCACTAAGAAGCAATTGCTAGCAAGCTAGTCTCAGACTACTACAGTAGGGAGTTTGTTCTATTATGGCCTTGTGCCATAAAATGACCTAAGTAAATAAGAGTAAGGACAAGTTCACCATGGAACAATAGTTAGAAAGTTAGTCTCAGACAATTACTATTGTACAGGGTGTCTCAATATACATGGACCCATGTGACTGCCAATAACTACAAATGTGCTTTTTATTGTAGATTTGAAAATAGTATACAACTACTAAGCCTCAATCACAAGAGATTAAAAATATTTTGCATCTATTTGGAGACAAAAATCATTCAAAACTGCAAGCAAAATTTTGCAAGAAGTTTAAATTATCCCCAGAAAAGTCAAATTTATCATTGAGTACACAAATTTCAAGTCACAAGATCAGTAAACAACCTCAACAGGAAGGCAGAAAATCCCATATCTGGTAGGAAGTTAACTGCAAGATGTCCTGATAACTTGGATGCAGGGAGAGATTCTCTTGGAAGAGTACGAAAAAGTCCAAGAACTTGGTCTTTCATGTGCACTTTAGGATAAAGTCAACCAATTTCTGCCCTTGTCATCTGGTTTGACCTTTCTGGAGTGATATGATTGCTTTTTAAGACGGAGATGAAAGATGACAATGCAATATGAATTATATTAATGGGTTACATCTATTTTGAGACACCCTGTATTTTTAACATGAAAAATTAGAAGTCAATAGAATAAAAAATAAAAAACAAGTATAATAAAAAGCTATTTTATTGATGATTTCAATAAAACTGAGATTTTTTTCTCTCTAAAACCATTGTGTAAAATAATGGACAAAATGAAAATTTTAAAATAAGAGACAATAACAAAAGTGATTTTACAGATTCTAGATTGTTTAGAGGGGATCCAAGTTAAACAACCACAATGACAACATCAATGGACAATGAAAGTATTTTTATGGAGGTGGGATACTGGAAGAAAAAGGCTTTCCTTTTTTTTCTCTCCTGGGATTAATAAACCTCCAGATCTTAGAAATTATTTTTTTTGATTTTTTTTTAAATTTAGTTTGATCAAGCTCTTAATGATCAGTTTAATTTTCAGCAGCATCTTCTTTGGCAACACCATATGCACGTTTTATGCCAGACTTGACCAATTCGGAGAAGCTTGTGATGCTGGAATATTTCATCTTGTCATCTTCAGTGAGTTCTGCATTGCCTTTTCGAATGACCAGATTGCATCGAAGACCAGCAGTTACTGCAGCTGCAGCCTCTACAAAAGAAATTTTCCATAGAGAGCAATGGAAAAAAACCAACAAAAAACAAAAAAAAAAAAAAAACGAAAAAAAAAAAAAACCAACAAAAAACAAAAAAAAAAACAAACAATCTTGACAAATATTTTCCTTTTCTAATTTAAGTTTAATTCTTCCCACCTCTGAAGCTTATATCCACTGAAATATAGATTGTATTTACATGCTTCTAAAATACAAAGAAAAAATATCAGGCTTTATCACTAATATGTGCAAGCTTTAACAATGGACTTAAGTCCTTTGTGTGTGGCAGAGGAGAGAGACACACACAAGAGAGAGAGAGAGAGAGAGAGAGAGAGAGAGAGAGACACACACAAGAGAGAGAGAGAGAGAGAGAGAGAGAGACAGACAGACAGACAGACAGACAGACAGACAGACAGAGACACACACACGAGAGAGAGAGAGAGAGAGAGACAGAGACAGACACACACGAGAGAGAGAGAGACAGAGACAGACACACACGAGAGAGAGAGAGACAGAGACAGACACACACGAGAGAGAGAGAGAGACAGAGACAGACACACACGAGAGAGAGAGAGAGAGAGAGAGAGAGAGACACACACACACACGAGAGAGAGACACACACACGAGAGAGAGAGAGAGAGAGAGAGAGACACACACACACACACGAGAGAAACTATGAATGAAAGAAAAGCTAGTCTTGAAAACTAAGAGTAGAAAAAGTATAAGATAAGGATGAAAATGAATCAACTGGATTTTTTCATAGATGATAGGTAAAAAAAATTAACAATGTAGTGTCTGAGTTTATATTTTACTGGTGACACCTGTTTTTAAAATGTCAATGTGTCACAATTTTGCTGTGCAAATGCTGACTTTATATCATGACATTTTCAGGCATTCTAGCAAAGCTTTTAAGAATTTTCAGACAATTTTCTCTGTAGCTGAAAGCTATTAAAGTTTTCAGATTATGAACGAGATTGTGCCTCTTCTATCAGAATAAACTAAATACAACCTCATGCTTAAAAAGTTGACATCTAACATTTGTAATTTTATTTTTTATTCTCAAAGGAATATAAGGATGGATTGAAAAAATTCATAGGCTATATAGCTACTGGTGACTTTTTGATCAATGGGATACAAGTACTGTAACATTGCTGCAAGAAATGTGTAGATTGTGAGAGAGACTATGTTGAAAATAAATCTCATTTAATCAATCCACGAGAATCTTGGTCAGCCTATGAACTTCTCAGCTGACCCTCAAAATTTTAGTTAAAAAGAGATTCTTAATACAAAGAACTATGTTATACTGATTGTACATGCATTAATTCATTCTTTATTGGAATGAATTTATTTAGGATTAAATTACTATCATTCATTTATACATATTTTTAATTAGTCTTTTACAACATATCAACCCTTGTAGGTTATTTAATGCTAAATCCTGTTTACATATTTGGAAAACTGAAGGATTCTAATTAGTATTTCATTGTTAAAATGGTGTACATAAAGACAACACAAAAATATCAGTAATAAATTGTTATTCTCCAAGAGAATTTTATGTATCTTTTAGTGGGTACAAAATTTAAATGTTTTTAAAAGCGAGGGCATAATATTTTGAAAACTATTAAAACATCTTAAATCCTGAAGAGAAGCGACTTAAACAAAGAGGATTTTAAAACATTTCAAAATATTTCGTTATACACACTTTTAAAAGTACATTTTTCTAATTTATAAACTTCATTTAGGTAATATATTGTAGTTCAGATCACTGAATATTAGATTACCTTTTGAGCATTAAGTAGGCCTATGAAATAAGCCTTCAGCAGATAATTTTTTTAAAACCCTAATTAGAAAAATTGTTATCTTTGACAAATCCAACCATCCTCATTCTAATTTAGTGATCAATTTTTTAAAATTCAAGTGATTACATAGACTTTAGACTTGCTTAAAATAATCAAATTACAACTTGTAGATTATCTACCTTAATTAGAAAATTAAATAAAAGCTAAATTTAAAAT
The DNA here is from genome assembly GCA_963585895.1 of Sepioteuthis lessoniana. NCBI lineage: Eukaryota > Metazoa > Mollusca > Cephalopoda > Myopsida > Loliginidae > Sepioteuthis > Sepioteuthis lessoniana. The sequence continues at coordinate 13,718 of CAUZXS010005353.1, read as the reverse complement.
TTTAGCTATAGAAGCAGAAACTGTTGCCCAGTACAAAGTCTCATGAATTCAATTCTTATTAATGGCTAAAATTTGTCCTATTATACCAAAACAATAGATTACCCTATTCTAAAGGTTACAAAAAGTTATGTCAAGAGGACTGAATTTATGAACTTTTATATTCCAAGAAAATTAACCAAATAAAACAATTGCAGATAATGTTATCAATTTAGAAGTACATTGATATGATATTTAAATAACTTATTAGACATGGAAAGAAATAAACATTTTTCTTTAAGATTTTCAGCTATAAAAGAAATTCTTTAAAGATATCTTAAGGGACACATTACATTTGCATGTAAATCTCATACACTTAAAGTAATGGCACTGAAGTATATTTGTACAGCAATACCTTGAGCAGTTCAGTTTAGTTTTAGTCTTGTTAAATTGAAGGATTATTTCTAAGAAAAAGCCTTTTCAAATTGCAACTAAATTATTCTAGACTTCTACACCACAAGTAATTTTAACTTAAATGTATCAATTAAGCTTGATACAAGGTTATTCTGAGATTATACACACATATTTAGGAAAAAAAAAAAAAAAAAAAAAAAAAAAAAAACAGACTCCAATTTTATTAATGATAAATAGTCACTCAAAGGATTACATTACCATAATTGTAAAACAGTCTGATAAAAATAAACAGTCTTGTTTACTACAGTACTGCTACCAGGAAGTAGCAAGTGTACAATATAACATTTGCACTCATAGGATTGGTTCACTAGTGCAATATCATACATGAGCATTTTCCTAATAAGTACATTAAAGCTTACTAGGAGGTACTATGGCTTTGTGATAATGATGCTTTTAAACTCTAAGCCTGAGTCATAAAGGCTTTATTGGCAAAGCTATAAAATAAGTATGAAATTATTTTAACAGCTATGAAGTGACCTCAGAACAAATAACTGCTTGTTTAAAGAATAGTTAAATTAAATTACTAATTTTTTAATTAGTATGTGTAGTCCAGATTAAACATGCAGTGTGGATAGCCCAAAGCCAAACTTCTTTTTTGATCTTTTTTCCTGTTACAATTATCATTGGTGAACAATAAGTTTAGGTAAACGAGTCAAAAGCCTGGTCGATTTACCAAAGCTTGTTCCCCAATGATACCTATATTGGAAAAATAAAATAAAAAATAAGGTTAAAAAAGTCACGTTTGACCTTATGCTATCCATATTGCATTTTTAACTTGGTTTAATGATACTAGAGAAAACCAGTAGAGAAACATGTTTCTCAAATAACTCAAAACAATAGTGAATCTAGAAAAGCTTTATTGCCAGCTGATCATAAACCTAACAGTTGCAATGTTTAAAGAAAGAAAAAAAGTATTTTAAGTTTACTGGTATATAAATGTTAAATGACTCAGAACAAATCTTTCAGACTTAATATTGCACACCCCGCCCTCAGAAAAAAAAAAAAAAAAAAAAAAAAAAAAAAATGAAGCACATACCTTTAGAATTGTCTGTAAGGAACATGATTTCATCAGCCTTCACATCCATTTCTTCTATTATTTTCTTGTAGCTGCTAGCTTCAAATTTGTTTCCAGTTTTAGTGTCAAAGAATCCAGAAAACAACTGGAGAGAAAGACAAATTTAGATAGTTCTCAAATTCAGATCTTAGAAATCATCCAGTTTTGCTTTCTATAAAGATATCTACATACTCTAGAAAAAACAAAACAAAAAACAAAATTTTAAATTATTCTTACACTGCTATAAACGATTAATGACTTCAGAATAAATTTACCCTGCTTAGTTTGGCACAAGGCTAAGAGTAGAGCACCCAGTGGTGGATCAAATTAATATTCTGTTATTGTACATTACTAACCATTATACTACTTGAGAAACCACACATGACAGCCGATTTAAAACTTAAAATTATCAGAAGCGTTCACATTAAAATACAAGCTCTAAATAAATGTTTCCCACCTCTCCAGTCCTCGGACAACTATTTAAAAAGTATCAAGATTGAAGTTGTATTTATTAAGTCTTAAACGAACAAGTATGGAAACTGGCATTTACAATTATTCCAGCCAGTTTTTGATTATTCAAAACACTGAAACTATTGTGCCATCATACATTCTAGTTTTATTTTTTCAAAAATTACAAACAAACTTTCTGTTTTGGAAATATGAAAAAGTCGTCCTAATCTAGTTCTAGTGTATGGAGAGGCTTCACTTGCAATCCTGTGTTTCGTCAAAACTTGAACCAATTAATATCAAGAATTGCTACTGACTTGTCTAAACATTTACTAGATTTCATTTTGATATAACAATCCACTCCTAACTTGAAGGCTTGTGAAAAAAAAAGTGGAAACTGTGGTTTTATATAAAAGTTGGGGATTTTACAGTAATTATTTAGTGGTTCGACCAATTCAAAAAAGTTAAGTTGAATCAGCTAGAGGAAGAAAGAAAAGTATATTTCCAGACTGAGTAACTAAGTCAACATTCAGTAAATTCTACAGTTGTGATAAAATGTCAAGTGACATTTACTCTTAGGCAATCTATTCAGTGTTCTTGTAAGAAATCCTTTGATGATCTCATAGCAAAATAGATTCCCTGAAAGTACTTTGTAGTAATTTTTTCTGTACCTTATTTATTCTAGATTAAGAGGAAAATAATTGATGTAAATATCCTACACCCTAAATAGCTGCAGCTATACTAGATCCCTGGTTTTGTATAAAGTGGGTTTTTAAGGTGCTGCTAGGTTCATGACCCGTTTTTGAATTCAGTTTTTCCTTCTCCTAGACAAGTTGCCTTATCAAAGCTAAAGAGCTCAGTGTCCTTAATTACTCATAGCTTGTGGGTAGAAGAGAGGGATTTATGTTTTTCCTAAGGGCATTAGCACAAGAGAATCAATTACAGTTGAAGGACTATCAACCAGGTATATTAAAGTTCAATAACACAATGCTTATTTCCAGTAAGACAAATTATGAAGAAATAAGAGAAATAATTGTTATACTCACAAAGTCTAACAATAGACAAAGACTTCTGGTTATAATATTATTTACTCATGGAGGTGCCCGTGGTATAATGGTTATCGTCATAGGAAATGGACACGGCGATACGAGTTCATATCCTGGACGAGACTGATAGCAGTTCACATAGCACTAATACCCTTGGGAAAGGTATTAATCCAATTATTCTCCCTCCAGCTATGGGTAAATAGTAGGGCAGACTCGGTTCTTCAGCCTTGGTGAGGCAACTAGTCTAGGAGAGGGAAAAACTGAATTCAAACCTGTTAAAACTCCGCTTAAAAAAATTGACTGTCATATCCTGCCCAAGCGGAGGGATTGGGTAAATATGATAATAGTAATTATTCAGAAAACTTGTACATAGCATGTATTTAACCCATCTCTTCAAGCAAAGATGCAACACAAAATCAATTTTTAAGCAGAAAACAGCTGGTTTGAAAGTTTTACTTCAATGGCTGCCATATACACTAAAGAATTTAAAAATTTTAATGACAAGCTTGTACTTTGAAAACTAAAATTCAAAAACCCTCTGGCATATATAAACACTGTCAATAGTAAGAGGCTGATTATGTTTATTTACTTCTGTATAAAAGCATTTTTCATATTCCATCTTTGCTAGTATAAGAAAATAATTACAAATAAATTATCTAAGATGCTAAAAATATTTCACAAGATAAAGAATTCAGAGTTCTTCTAAAGTGTCCTGTCAGCCTTTTATTTTTACTTAGGTGGGGAATTCCAAATAAAAAACTTAGAAATTTGAAAAAAAAAAATGTAATTTTTCAGCATTTCAGAGATTCCAATACACCACATAAGTACATATAAACTACTGTGCACAATTGAGTTAATTCTATAAAGACAAGAAAAAAAAAAAAAAAGTCTGAAACCTAAAGAATATTTTAAGGAAAGAACCAGTATGTTTTGTAGTTTTATCTAATATCTATAAATTACTGAAACTTTAGAAAAGCAAGCCAGAAATGAGATAATTACAGAAACCAATTAGCCCAAAACATGACTATTTGCTTAATAAGGAGTTGGTAATCCTTTTATTGGTTGTAGATTATGTTGAAGTTCTGCAGAACTTCAAGATTAATGCCATTTGTAAATAATTATTTGAATAATCATAGAATTAGTCTGAACAGTTAAAAAAATTAAAGACGAACTTAATCTTTATTCTTTTTTTAAAACTACATTTATAAACTTGGATGATATTAGCAAAATACTTTATATCATAAACTTCACACTGTAAAGTGAAAAATTTGAAGTGTAACATATACAAATAGACACTTGAACATTTGTACTGAAGTCTTATCTAACCGATAAAGTGGGCTAACTTTTTTGCATACATTAATCAATAGATATTACTATTTGATTACTGATAAAAAAAACCTAAGGACTTGAAAATAGGCTGATTATTTTGATTTAAGGGCATATAAGTCAAATCCTGTTTGCACATACAATTTCTAAGTGAATAGTTTATAGGTAACTTTTTAAATGAGAGCTCATTTGTTAGCACATAGTTAAATGATTTCAAGTATGGCTATTGAATACTAATTCTATTAAGTATTCCTGTCTACTACAAACAATTTGCATATAGCCATAGTTTCAAATTAATCCTTTAAAAGGATTGCACAGTTCTATTTGATGCGCACACACACACGTGTGACCTTAACAAGTATCATCACCCCTATATCAGAGTGAGCCAGAATAATGAAAGAGTATTCCATATTCCTTAAAAACAAAGATTGGAGCCTCACCATCAAAAGTAGTTTAATGTCATATCCAGGACATTCAAGTTCATTTTCATACAATTAAGTGGTTTCAAGTATTGCTAATATACAAATAATTCTATTTAATATCACTTATTTGTTCAGTTAAATGGTTTCTAGTTTTGCCATCTCAGCATATTTGACTCAGCCACTGCCTTTTAGCACTTTTAAGATGAAGGTTGGGTAGTTGTTTGGCACTAGAGCAATGAAGATTATGGTAGTGATAACCATAGGTGCTAGGTCTTGACATGACCAGCTGACTGATAGTTTAGTCCTAAGTGGAGGTGTTGTAGGTCACATGACTACTTCAGTTACCAAGTCAGACTGCTCAGCCTCCAGAATGCTATCCTCAAGCATTACAGATTGCCTCAGTGGTAGTGAGGCCCTACCACTCTACAGAGGTGCAGTTGGTATATTCTACAACCACAAGTGACAGGGCAGAAATTGAAAATAGGATTTTTGGTGATTTCTAAGAATTTTCATAGCTAAATATTAGAAACTGAGCTTTCAGTGCAATTTAATTAGATATTATGATCAGTCTTAAAAAAAAAAAAAAAAAAAAAAAAAAAAAAAATTTAACTACACAACCATAATTTTATTTTATTTATTTTTTTTTTTTTAAAATCATGGAATGTGCACAAATCTTGGAATTACATAAAAGTAGGCTGTAAAATTCATTCCTAAGTCTGCATGTGAAATTCCATAAGCACAAAATTAGTCAAGACAATTTTGAACTTGTAAACATCTTAAAACATCAGAAGACATTTTTACAGCTCTACAAAAACAATTTTAATAGCATAAAGAGGTATCAATCCTCACAACTATGAGTAGAGTGAGGTAGAATTCTTTAACCTTGGTTAAAAAAAAAAAAAAAAAAAAAAAAAAAAAAAAATCTAAGCAAAATATAACAATTCAAAACATGTAGCTCAAGTCTGCAGTGTTTTCAACCTTGGAAACTCCGGTGCAGATAGTAGTGTCAAACCATATTATAGCTTGTGCCCTCCACTTATACAATATTAGGGTGTAAAGAAGAAAAATATGAACAACTGTTTTCTATAAAGTCTTGCCCATGCCTGTATCCAGATCCAAGCAGAGAATCAATCTTATAAGACCAACAGAAATTACCATAATACTAATAATGCAGCAACTGGTATAAAGGTTACCAAATTTTTCACTAAAAAAGTTTAGGTTATATTGTTTGATTGGCAAATCAGTTCATAGAAATTGCTATTAATCAATAAGCTATCTTTACAATTTACTATTGGTAACATTTTATTAATATAAAAAGTCGAATTATATGGTTAAAAAAAAAAAAAAAAAAAAAAAAAAAAAAATCAATGAAAATTTTATCAATTTATAAATATTCATAAATTTAGTTTAATAGTCTTTATTTTCACAAGTTTTTCTTTGTACTTTCATAATCTTAATAGCCAAATCTGAAATATTTTAAAACCATTTTAGCAGTTATATTTACCATGGAAAATATATGCAACATTTTTACATGCAAATTATTTTTACTGAAATCACTGCCAAAGTAAAATTTTTTAGAAACAGCATATCAATAAACAAGTTACCTTTAGATTTGGTTGACCAAAAAGTTTGGTTTTATTAGAAAAATTTTGCTCTAAACTGTAAAGAAAAGTTCTGTATGTATTGTAACAGCTGTCCTGTTAACATGTTAGAGAGATTCCTAAAATTGGCATATTTTTTGTTTGATTCTAACAGATCAAAAAAAAGTATATGCTTTAAGTACTAAGCTCTTGAGACTAAATTTACCCATTGCCATTTGAGCATGATCTCTGCACTGGCAAACCAGTGTTATGGTGTGGGGGGAAAAAAAAACAAACAAAAAACAACATTAGTATAAGTGTAATGAGCTGAAAGTGTTAAGTATAAAAATGAAACTCTTGGAAAAAAGTGTAAATGTTAAAAATGCCATTAAACCAATCACATTTTATGATAACCTAATAAAACTTTTGCATATTCTAATTATTTTACCAAATTGGCCTAATGAGTAGAATTTTTGCCAATGGTATGGGAGACCAGGGTTCAATCCCAGGTTGAGCCATACCAAAGACTCAAAAAAAATGGTACTTGATGCTGCCTTGCTTAGCACTATAAGGTAAGGAACAAGAGTAAAGTGAAGCAATCCAGGGAATGGAGTAGCACCCTCCCCTACACCTTGATGTAGTAGCTATTGAAAAGGGAGCCTTTGGGTCACCCTCGACTAAGGTTGCCAACTTTACAAGGAATATAGAGAAATGACAATTTGTACAGTTGGGTTAAATATAAAATTAAAGAATCACAAGGCCAGTAATTGAAAAGGCTATACATTCCCAGTCAATATACCTTAAATGAATAAGTTAAATTTGAAGTGCTTTATAGATTTTTTTCTGTAAATGAAGTAGATTCCTAAATTCAGTTACATCTAGATACTTTATTAAGATTCATCCAAAGGATTCACACCATCTAAGTCTTAAAATTCATTAACATTTTCTGAACTTTATAACTACATCACCAAATAACTGGTTATATAACACTTGTACTTTTACAATAGATTGAAAGCCAGTCCTGTTATCATATGCTAACCTCATAGCATATTTGCTTTACTGATAAAATCCATATATTGACCACTAAACACAATGAGGGAAAAGATATACAAGCTGTTACAAAATATTTACTTATAAAATTATATGTAAAAAAAAAATCATTAAAAGAAGGCACAACTCTTAAGTAAGAGGTTCAATTTCAAGCCCAACAGCGCCCCCCACCCCCAAAAAAAAGTAATACTTTCACAGCTTATATCTAGAAGTTGTCAAGATTTTTTGGCCCAAATTTCCAAGATCAGGAAGAGATTTTTTAAAACCGTGTCCACATCTTGTTACATGGACAATATTTTGGCTATTATATCCTTTATCACTTTTCAGGTGGTTGTCTTTTGTAATGCTCAGAATTTTAAACTAAACCCTTTATTCAATATACAGATTTAGTTTCCATTCTACTATATTAGCAAATATGAGATCCCCTACCCAAGATAAAAAGCTAAATTCATTTTGATAGGTTTTAAATTTGCAAAGTTAATCTACAAAATTATTTAGCATTAGTTTGAAACAAGTTTAAGTATTTTCGCATTTATCCAATGTTAATTTTTATTAACCCCCCCCCCACTGCTTTAAGAGTTATGTAATGAATATATTTATACAACCACTCTACATGAGCAAGCTAACAAGGTCAATTCTTTAAGCAGAGAATAACAGGTTTTAATTCAGAGTTGTCCTTTTAGACCAGTTGCCATACCAAGGTTAAAGAGCCCAGTCTGCCCTACTATTCACCCATAGGTGGAAGGAGAATAGTTGGAGGCATATCTTTCCCTAGAGTATTAGTGCAATGTAAAATGCATATAGCCTTGTCCAGGATTTGAATTCTGGTTACCATGTCCACTTCCAATGATAACTTATGCCATAAGTGCCTCCCAGAAATTCCAAAGAGTAGCAATTAACTTACATCAATAATATCCCCATCTTGAGAGTGAGAGAACAGCAATTTCTGACTCTCAACACTTCCAGAGGAGTAGACGTAAATCTTTATTCCATCATCAGCCATTTGGCGAAGGGTTGGTACAACATCAGGGAACAACCTGAGAGGAATTAAGAAATATTGAGGGATACTGTCCAGAAATCCATTTAATGTGGTAAACATTTAAAACATTTTAAAAATATCAAAAATAAGATATAGGAGGAGAGGTCACACCTAAATTTTAGTAATATAAAAAAGATTTTGATGACTAGAAAAGGAAGGGGGTTGAGAGAGAGATAGAGAGAAAAACAGAAAAAGAGAAAGAAATGGAAACTGGGACAGCAAAAGAAAAATAGGGGCAAAAAATGTGGGGGTAGTAGTTGTCCATCCACCACCTGGCACAGTGTTACCTCTTCCTCAGGAAGTTTTTACTTACACTCCCTTAATTTTCCCCTGCTTGTAGGCTTCCTTCCAGATATGTCCTTGGAGTTGTTTCAGCTCTTGGCTCTTTCGGTCCTCAGACATCTGCCATTTCACATTGGCAATTACAGCTTTGATGATGGTGTCTTTGTCAGCATCAGTATCAGGGACTTCCATCACACCATCAACCTTAGCCTCTTTATCTTTCTTTGCCTGTAAAAGGATGCACAACCAGCATGCACAGGCTGGAATATATACACACAGTAACACTTCCCTACAATGCTACCCATGAAATGATAAGCATTAAACTAATAGGTAAGAGTTTATCTTTGACACAAACAAACATTGAAAAACAAAGTTCTAGTATCAATATCATATACTACTGTATCATGCAATAACATTAATACACAAGACATTCTATATAAGTATATAAAAAAATGTTTATATCATGTCAAAGATAAATACTAAAACTAAATTTTAGTTTGACCATTTAAAAGTTTATATAGTTAAGATATTACTATATAAAACTTAAGTTACACAAGTATATTTTAAATGAAACTATTAAGTTTCATAAGCTTTGATGTCAAGTTTTGAAAATATGTAACTGGTCAAGAGTAAAAAAGAAAAAAATAGCTGCATGTGAATAATATACCAAACTTTATATACTACAAAGAAAAATTTAAATAATCCGTATTCACAATACTGAAAACAAGACACTGAAACAGATTAGGTAATATCCATTTGAAACTGGAAAGAAATAAAACATGCAATTTGGAACAGAAAAGCTGAAAGAAAAATATTCACAAGTTTTTCACTTAAGCAAAAAGCTCAATTTAGGAATATATCAAAACAATACAGAAAAAATTAAATACTATTAAGGTATTTTTTTATTGAATTAATGTTAGATTTTCTAAGTCTCATAGAACAAGTAACAATTTTTGAAAGTTAATCTAGAAAGTTAGTAAAAAACTTTAAGATAAAAAGTTATGGAAAAACTCCCCCTCCCACCACCACCATAATAATCTACAGAATATTTATTATCCATTTACAAATATTCCAGAACATTTTTTAAACATGATAGAAAAAAATTTCCACAGAAAAACTTTAAAGTTGTGAGAATCAAGAATAAAAACAAGATTAAACAAAACTACAATTTTCAAAAAGTATAAATTAAAATTTGAAGAAAAAGAAATAACTTACACATATCCCCTTCAACTAAAGCTGACAAAAAAGTTAATGTAACAATTAATAAGCAATTATAGTATTTGGTTTTTAAATACTACAAAAACAGGAATTCAACTCTTAAAACATAGTTAAAGCATTTGAATACAAGACTGACTATAAAAGCAATTTCTTTTTAATTTCAAGAAATGCTTATGTATATATTTACTAAATCAGATAAAATTACAAGTAAAATATTGTAACATTAGAAATAATCTCAGAACACTAACCAAAATTCTGTACTGCAATTCATTATCAGGTTTCTTGCTAAGTAGAAAGAAGAATGGTTAATTCCAAAAGCAAAGCTAAACATATAAGTAGGAAGAAAAAGAACCTTCAGTTTGATTCATAATGCATGTTTTCATTAAAAAGAAAAAAAAATCCTAAAAAGTTGTTTATTCATTTCTTGTGAGCATAAGTTTACAAATAAAATAGGGCAATCTCCATTTTTTTAGATTTATATAATTCTTATTTTAAATTGTACATCTCAACCCTGCAAGGAGTAAGAATGAGAAATAATGTATTTATTCAAGCCAAACCTGGTTCTATCTCAGAATCACAAGGAATGAATAAAGTGGTAAACCTGTAAGTAGAGAATCACAGCAAGAATAAGTCATTTTTTGTGGGATGGGGGTTAGTTAACAAGGGTTCATCTACCAAGTCATAGGAAGTGAGATAATAGGAAAAGAAATCAGTAGCAGTTGATACACAAAATAAGAGTTGCAACAGTAGTTGTAAGAGTGGCAGTAAAAGGTTTTGTGGAGAGGGGGTAATGAAACTTAGTGAGTGGCCTACTTACCAATTCACGGAGAAGTTGTATGTCTGCTTGGCAATTCACCTCATCAAAATGTTTCTTCAGGAAGGTCTCTAAATTGTCTGTAACATAGGGGAACAGAGTTTCCTGTAAATGAAAAAAAAAAAAGAAATTATTTTCTTAAAATTCCTCTGTGCAGCTCACTCAGTTTATTTTTAACAATATTTCCAAATATTTTTTTGCTCTAATCTGTGTGGGGAGAGAAGCCATCATCTGTTAATCGTAACACTTTCAAAATAGAAACCTTGTTGCATCATACATAAAGTAAATTCTTTAGTCAGTTCAGTTTTTTTTATAAGTGAAAATACAAGGTATATATTCCATATCTTCATAATATAGAGACATGTTACAATTCTGTCCCATAATAGTTACATTTAGTGTATGAAATATATAACTTATAGAACAAATCTTATTTTATTCATGCACAGAAAGTTTCAAGATGTTTGAAATGTCCATTAATGAGAAGTTATACAAGTTTGCTTTTGCCATACAGAAATTATAATCTAATTCCTTGTTTTGCTAAATCTTGGTATGCAAAGAGTCTTAGATGTAGTTTTATTTTGATTTATAATTGAAATAATTACAAAATACACTAGATTTTTATTTTTACTCAATTCATGTCCCCTTTTGTCTTGGGGAAGAGATGAAAGTCTTGCCAAAAGATTGATATGTGCCATTCCCTAAAGTTATAAAAATGACCTGAATAAGTTTCAATTTAAAAACAAATTGAAAATTATTATTTAAAGTTTTTTACTCTAAATTCAGAATAAAATCAATTTACTGTTACAAGTCATTTAATTTGATATAGTCTCTAAAATATGAATATAGCAGGTCTGCATGTATCTGAAATTTTTCTTGAGTCCCACATTTAATCTTTGTTAGAGCGCATGTAAAATTTAATGACTTAGAATGCCCTTTTGACCATGAAATAAAAGCTGGCAAATGAAATTTATTATAGTTTAACAATTCCGATGCAATACATTTGGTATCAGGGTAGGGTATGATATATTACACAAGTGTTAAGAGACACACACACACGAAAAGTAAAATTTAATATTTTAAGTTTGGTTTTATGGCATATCAACCATTGTAGGTTATTATTTAAGACCAAATTTATTTTATACATATAAACAGTTCTATTTCAAACAATTCAGTTTAGTATAAGTACAGTTTAGTTCTATTCAACTCATAAATAGAACCCTATCAGGCACTACCACTCTGGGGTGTCCTCGTGGTGTAATGGTTAAAGCGATGAACTGCGGAATCGTAGTACGCGAGTTCGTACTCCAGTCACGCTATTACGTTCACTTTCGAGCAAATACCCTTGGGAAAGGTATGAACCCCCTTATTCTCCCTCCAACTATGGGTAAATAGTAGGACGGACTAGGTTCTTCAGCCTTGGTGAGGCAACTAGTCTAGGAGAAGGAAAACTCTGAATTCAAAACCTGTTAAACTCCGCTTAAAAATTGACCTTGTGTCATATCCTGCCCGAGCGGAGGGGTTGGTAAATAGTACCACTCTGGGCCAGAGTGGACCTGGGAGCAATGGCAATGAAAGGGTACTCCCAAAGCTCCAGCATTACTGGAGCCTCACCAGTTTTAGGGTCATACCCAGGATACTCATCGATGAGTCTTACCCCTCTGTATTCAGCAGCCTCAGCTGACTGGCCCAGAAATATTTTAAGGTCAGTGTATATCAAAACAAGAAAGTTATATTGAACAAGATTTATTTATTTTTTATGTGGACTGAAGTAAGATCTCATGTATTAGGTAGATTTGGGTGACTCAAATTGCTCTCCACACCTAAAGGGTTAGACAGAAAGTTTCCTAGAAGTAGTCACTCATCAAATTGTAAAACAAGTTGATAAAAATTTTAATTGCTATTCTCATCAGTTAATTTTTTTTGCATCATCCATATGACCCACTTAAAAACTGAGGGCAATTAGGTTAACAATGCCAGTATAACATTTTTTTAAAATGCTGTCACTTGACCTAATTTGTCTTAGTGCAATCTTACTGAAGTTCAGTCATTCCTTTGTTGCATTGAGTATGAATTTAGATAAATATTAATTCAAATGAAAGATAAACACTTGATAAAATGTTTTAAAGTAAGGAGGAAAATATCCTTCACATGAATAATTTTAATCTTTACTCAATAAAAGTGGTTCAATGTTGGTTTGATTTGTTTTTAATGGTATATCAACCATTGTGGGTTATTTAATGCCAAAGGCATCCTTGTAGAAAAAGAGCAGTGGGACTATTTAACAGATAGCTGTGGAAGGGATAAGAGGGTTCATATCTTTCCTAAGAGTATTAGTACAAAAGTGAACAAAATAATGTGAGTCCAAACTTTTACTTCAAGGCTGCAGTTTAGTACCTTAGCAATTACTCCTGTGGTTAAATGGGGTCAAGGAGGTGGCCTTTAGAAAAAAATTGGATTAAGTGAAAACATTGCATTTGATAGCAAAGTTAATCAGTATTGACTGAGAGAACTGAATATCATTTAATTCAAAGAGTCAAAGATGGTAAAATAAAAGTGTCAAATAGTTAAGATTCCAGTTCATTTAATAATTTTGAAAAGCAAAATACTTTTCAGAATTTTTTCCATAACTGCGAGTTCTACATTAGGAATTGGTTTTTATCAAATTATTTTAATCTTGCAAAAGTGTTTTGGGAGGCCATTCAAAATGCCAAGTCAGAGTGCTACCAGTTTGAGCAGAGGTTTGTCAAATTTTTGGTGGTTGTAAAATATAAAACATGTGAAATTCAAAGAATTCATATGTACAGAGAAGCATATTTTACTCAAATGTTTACAAAATGAGTTAAACATGAGTAGATATTATGTGCCATCAAAAATACAGTCCATGTTAAAGAAAAAAGTTGGCAACCTTAGTTGAGTGACCCAAAGGCTCCCTTTTCAATAGCTACTACACCAAGGTGTAGGAGAGGATACTACTACACTTCCTGGATTGC
>CAUZXS010005352.1:2500-140795 GCA_963585895.1 Sepioteuthis lessoniana | reverse complement strand
CTTCATCATTTTTCTTCCAAATACACAAAATATTTACAATAAAACTTGAAAAATCTTTCACAAATAACTCCTGCTTCTAAAAATGTGAATATAAACAAAGCACTTATTACTCTCCTGAAGACTTCTGAATGATCTAAGAAATAGAAAATATTTAACAATTTTTCAACTGAAAACTTATTGAGAATATTTATCTAAGAAGGAAATATCTTGCTTCTTGCAACAATAAATACTATTATTCTTTATAATTCTGAAATGAAATATTCCTATTATTCTTATTTGTTATTTTCTCATATGAGTCACTTTTCATTGTTGGGGTTATGTTTTGTCTTCACACATGATAGTCTAACTGGATAGGTAGTCCCTGAAGATACCGATTCCAGGAAGGCAACTCACCCCTTCCCCCCAGAAGGACCATAGACTGCTCTGACGTGTGACCTCTTCAGCACTGACTGAAGGAGACCTGGATTGGGCCGTTTTTAGCCCCCTACTCACATATCCGTGTGTGACCTGACATTAAACTGACCTTATGTCGTTTTTGCACTGAAGTAGGAAGGTAATAAGGCACTTCGTCACTTCAAGAATTTAACACAAAGATAAGTTTGCTTAGAATATTCAGGTGAAGCATATCTATGCTCAGTGTATTTTGGCTTTATATTGACCACTGAATGTAATATACCCCTAATGAAGAATAATATTTTTTAAAGTTTTTTTTTAAGTAAAAAAGTAAATTTTTTTTCTTTAAGTGATCCCTTACAAATTTGTGACAAGCATTGATTTTTTTAATAATATTATTTACTAGGCTTTGCTTAGGTGTGGTACAAATGTATGGGTCACCCAGTGAGATTTAAGCTCACTAGAAACGGTATACAAGTATAGTTTGCCAAAATCACGCAATATTGTCTTTAAAAAAATTCTTAAAAAATATAAAAACAAACATTAAATGAGAGAAATGAGAAATTTAATTCATAACCTCTTTAATACAGCGTTGTAAATTATTAATATTAAATAAAATAAAACCTAAATTTGTCTAAATATTTCAAATTAATCGTTGAAAAGATTACAACGCTTTAGTTGGAGACTACAGAAAATAGAGGTGAAATTTTAAAAAAATCCCAGCCTACCCCACCACTACTTATATGAAAAAAAAAGTAAGATAGAAAAAGCAAAAGTCAAAACTAGCCCTTTAATTTTTTTTTTCCTGCTCTCTTTAAACAGAAAGTAAGGAGTGGGGAAGCTAACTAAAAGAGCTGAACAAAGAAATAAGTAAAGTAGTATTTATAGCTTTTTGCCTTCATTAGATGGGATAAAACTTGATCTTTAAAAGCTCACTTTAACACTGACCCTGACCCAGTCTGGTGACCGTGGCAATTGATAACTTTTTTTTAAGAGTTTGCTTATTTACATTAACAACACGTAAACTGACTGACTTCTCTTTCTCAATCTTATTTTACTCTCACTAGAAAGATTTAATCTTCTCTTTCTCTCTCTTAAATACAGGATGATCAGCTTAATTCACTATCCCAATATCACAACCTGGTTCTTTAGTTTGTTTTGTTTTTATTTAGTTAGTGCGTAGTCAGTCGAGAGAGAAAAATTAGGATGAGTCCTCCCTCCCCGCATACTAACAGGAAGAAAATACAAGTTTCATATGTCCGGGAATGAATAAAACAAAGAAATGACTATGTTGAGCGCTTAATTCCTGTTAGTATAAATAAAATAATAAGCAGCTGACCCCCTCTGACAGCTGAAAACCAAGAGCTTTTGACAAAGTGGTCGAAGCCCTTAATATTCACCTGCCAGAAAGGGTCAAAAAGCTAGAGGGAGGAAATAAACATTTTAGGATCGCTCACACACACGAAGGTGGCAGATAAGGACTGGAAAAAGTAAAATTAAAAACAATAAAAATTTTAAAAGATATAGACGGCATTACATCTTCGGACATTTTAGAAATAAAACCTTAAAAACTGAAATTTAAAAAACAACAAACAAACCAGGAAATTTTTTTTATCAGTAATGTTCGTTTAATGTATTTTTTCTCTTAAAATAAAATCTGCATAAATTGTCAACGATTCATTTTTAGTTTGTTTTAACAGAATTAGTCTTTATATG
Organism: Sepioteuthis lessoniana; assembly: GCA_963585895.1. NCBI lineage: Eukaryota > Metazoa > Mollusca > Cephalopoda > Myopsida > Loliginidae > Sepioteuthis > Sepioteuthis lessoniana. Next base: position 138,686 of record CAUZXS010005352.1, on the reverse strand, counting down.
AGATGTATTTGGTTTCTTTATCGAAGTAAATCTTGTCAGAAAGAAAAAAAATTCAAGGTTAGGTATTTTCGAAATATGAGACCAATAAAAAAAAATTAGTACGCAAGACGAAATAAATTTTCCATTATAATTGAAATTCTAAAATTATTTAAGTAATTACCCCAAATAACTAAGTATGAGAAAGGTGATTTTTTTGTGCTTTAATATTCACCATTGTAACTTCGATTCTCACTGGGTACCCCATAATTCTGGCCTTGTACCACAATTAAGCATAGTAAATAATTTTGATTAAAAACTAAAATGAAGAAAGACTGTTTTTGAATCTGGAGTGCTGTAGCTCAAAACTGAATGAGAAAAACAAAAACAACTACAGAACTGTCCCATAATAGTTGTCACATTGCATATATATTTCATCATAGATAACTAAAAACAATTATGGGACAGCGATAGTAATAAAAAAAAAAAGAGCGAGCTAGCGTTAAACTTTGTCTAGTCTCATTTACTAAAACAACCAGTGAACCCTTGGTTTTCAGTTGTAACAGCGGTCCATGCTTCTATATAGGAACTTCACTGTAAAGATTAAATTAATTAGTTAGCATTATATAGTCATTTCCATTTATATCGAGAAAGTGAACGATAAAAAATATATTTACATTTAGCACGAACGATGACCCGACAAAATTCAGTTGAAAATCGTACTGGAAATCGAAGATGTATAATTGCTAAAATTAAAATTTTGCTTGCTTGAATAAAGTGTTTTTTTTTGGGGGGGGGGGTTGTCGGATTTTAGTTATATACAAACAATAGCGAAAATTGTTTTAGTGCTTCAGCTAAAAAGTTTTTAATTGAAACAGAATTCTTTATTCAGATTCTGCTCAAGACGACGACGTCCTTGTTAAAAACCGTTTCTGTCGTATATTCGATCCATATTATTAAACAAAGAGACACGAGGTCTATTTTTATTTACAAAAAAAAAAAAAAAAAAAAAAAAAAAAATGAGCAACACAAACACACACACACACGCAAAGGTTATAAATGCTTACTTATTTCTAAATCATAGACACACGTACACAAATACAAGAGAAGAAAGACTAAAATAAAAACAACGAAACATTTTATGATTTTTCCTAAAGGTTAATAAAATAGTTAGTGTAAACATTAAGATATCCAAGAGTACAGTTAATGGATTTGTGGTCGGTTTACATCTACCAAGTGACCGTAAATCGACTGATGAATGTTTACATGAGAACAGAAATAAAGGACGACAACATCCGCCATAATACTGTCTGCTATCAATGTTTACAAAATGATTCAAAAAAGGAAAAACCATAACAACAAGAAGGAAAAGGAAAGCAACAGAGATAATGACTACTTGCGTCAAATCAAAAGCATATATTTTTTTTATGTAAGTTTGGACTTCAAGAAATCTATGTACACGATATTTTAAAAAAATTAAGTGTAAATTTAAATAAAATGCTATCTTAGTTCATTTTTTCCTCTCTCATGTCAGTAACCTAATAGTAAACACGGATATTTCAAGCCTTTATATATAACAAAAAAACAAAAAACAAAAACAAAAACAAAACAAAACAAAAAACAAAAACAAAAAAAACCCCGAAAATCTAAGAATTAAAATTGACTTAAAATTTTTAAAAATTGCTCGTTACATGAGCATTTTTTTTTTTGTTTCATATCACCCAAAACGACTTTTTAGGAAGTTTTGACATTTTTCTCTTTCCGCATTTTTAAAAGAAAACTATCAAGGTTGTTAGATTAAACGTACAAATAAATACACAGATAAAAAAATAGATAAATATTATGTAATATTTTTCATATTTTTAAATAAGAAAATATGGATAAATATTACGTAAGCTTAATATATATATATAGCTACAAGTGGATCTGTTTAGTTTTAGGAATCTAGTTTATTTTCATAACAATTTTTCTATTTTTAATAATAATACCCCCCCAAAAAAAGCAAAAAAAAAAAAAAGACTAAAATAAAAAAAAAATGAATAGAAATTGGCTAAAAAGAGTTTAAAATATATAAATATTTTTGTATTTCCCTAGCGTAAACAAACTAAACAAAGAGACCGAAGACGAAACAATAATTCAGAATAAAATTTCTCAAATGCACACTGTGTATATATATATATATATATATATATATATATATATATACACACACACACAATGTATAGACACATAATTAACCTAATGTTTAAAAAAGTCAACTCATTTAATATTCATTTAAAAAGAAAAATTAAAAAAAAAAAAACGAAAACAAAAAACTATCAACAAGCTCAACAAGACAAAGAAGTTAAATTTAGAGTGGAAGCCTGAGTCATAATATGTTAAAACTAAAAAGTCAAAAATTTTTAAGTACAAATTCTACACACGGATATTAAATGTGTACGCAGTCTTCACTGCATTTCATAAACACTGAAGAGATTAATAATAAGAATTGTCTATATAAAATCAAATTGAACGAAAGGTGTATGTTTTTGTGTTTACGAAATGATACAAGAATGTATGAAATCTTTTTTTCATAAACACAAGGAGAAACGAACACGCTCGATCCCAGCTTCGAGTACACACGAATTTAAAACTTAATTCGTGTATATATATAATAAGAAATAAAGACATATGATACATTACAGATTTTGTTATTTCTTTTGTGCGGATTTTCTAAGAATTTATATTTTTTAAGATCCAAAACTAAAACAAAACACACTGGGATGTAATCTTTTTGTTTGTTTGTGTACAGTGCACACACACATTGACAAGAATGGTTTTTACGCATTCTAGACATTAAGTATTAACTTCACAGTTTTTGTTAAATATCAATAAATCAAATGTTTACAAAAATAGAACACTCAAATAATGAAAGTAAGAGAGAAAATCTTTTTTTTTTTCACTTTTGCGCGCAATTTTCTTTTTTTAAATCTAAAAAAAAAAAAAATTTTAAACTGCGCATAAAGAGAAAGTAATGAAAAATCTAAAACCTCCAAAAATTAAAAGAAAAAAAAACTTAATGAAAATGCTGAGGGTCACCTCAGAATATGGCTCAAGTCAATATCAAAATAAAGCAAAAAGCAGAAAAAATATCTCGAAAACAAAATAAACAGGTAGGAAAAAAACCAAAACAAAAACGAACACAAAGAACGTCAATCGCCATTGTAGATGTTGTGATTTTTGCTGAATAGTCTCACCTGAATAATTGCTTTTCTGGTCGTTTCTGTGTCTAAGGGATCGAAATCTTTTTCCCTGCAAAGTTCGGAGTGACCAGCTGTGTACTCGTGTGCACTGCTGGCGTATGTGTGTGTACATAAAAGGCGTATACGCAGGCCTACACACGTGTACCTTGTGCTTCACACACAAAAACACATCAGAGGTGCATTCTGGTTTTTTTCTTCTGCTTTTCTTTTTCAATAATCACGAGTTATCTGCCCTTCCCCAAAAATGGCTGACGAGTTAGAACAGTCTCGCTTCTGTTTGCTATTTGCCCTTTAGTTAATTAATTAAACATTACCTTTTGAACCAAATATAACGCCTCGAGACATTCACCTTTTAAACCTTGCAAACAATGTTTATATAATTTTATCGAATTTCTTTTAGCTTTTCAGGAAAAAATGATTTTCTAAAGTGAAAACATGTTGAGTTTAGTATACTAAATCACTAGACGTTTCTAGAATATGAGATACAGATAGCTATGGAAAGAAAAAATGATGGGAAATTTTTTTAAAAATTTGCTCTGAGTCTTGACAGCGATTCTAAAAATAAAAACACAATCGTTCTCTTTCATTTGTAGCTATAATGCACACATACAAAAGTTACCCTGTATATCTGTTTTTAACATTAAATAGCTGGGTTGGTATATCATTTGGGAGGTGGGGGGTTTGCATTAGTTCATTTTTTTGTTTTTTTAATTATTTTTTAAAAGGTAAACGTCTAAGGATTTTAGAACTATTCCAATGCAGTATATTTAGCAAAATACCAAATACTTAGTTCTGCCACTCAGTGATTAATTTGTAGCCAACAGAAACATCTGTTGTCCTTTTTTTTGTTACACCTGTGTTATAATTTCCTAACTATTCTTAACACAATATGACCTGTATTGAACAGCCCCTCGATTGGTATATAAAATCTACTTTTGTATTGTAATTGTTCCTTTTTCTTGTCTACTTTATACATGTTACTCTCTGTTGAAAGAATGAGAGAAAGCATATTGATTGTCAATCAATATTTAACTTGCAAATAAAAAGTGTCATGAATTTCATTGATATTTCTGTTTATTTACATTACATCCTAATTATGGTATATGTTAATCTTATAAGATAATAGATATTCATCAAAAATTCTTGGCCCTTGTCTTGGGCACTGCTTTTGTCAAAGTTGTATAGAAAGTATTTACTTTTTCATGCCCATGGTTAGTTCTAGTGTTTTTGGTACCTAAAGCAAGCTGAACGTCAATGTCCTTTGCAGTATAGAATTATTATATTTATTTATGTTAATGAGAAATATAAGTATATAAGAATAAAACTTTTATTACAATAATCAAGTAAAAAGAAGATCTCCAATACAGTAGTGTCCTTGGTATGACACTAAATTGCATTTGATGGTGAGGCTCCAGTGCTGAAGCTCTGGGAGTGTGAAATCACCTTTTCATTGCCATTATTTGTAGGTCTACTCTGATCTGGAGTGGTAGTACCCATTAGGGTCCTATTTATGGGCCCAACAGATCTGTTTGGTATTATGTTTAAAGTGTTTTTGAACTACATCAATAAATTGGACTTTAAAACATCAATATTCCAACTAAGTATGGAATGCTTATGTGTTTAAAACGATTGAAGCTACATTTTTGTACCATATATAATTGGAGACCATTATTGTTCAACTGACTTCAGTATAAAATAAACCAACAAAAGTTGAGATGCAGTAAAAACCAACCAACCAACCAACCCAGCAAAATTTGCATTAGCAAATCCTTCCATGTGTGCAGTTAATCTTGCTCATCATGATAAGTATTAAGATTTTGCTACAACTTGGAAAAGGCAGAATAGAAGTTCAATCACAACAGTAAGACTGGATTATGTCCAGAAATGGTTATAACTTCAAAATTACAAAAATTTGAACTCAGAATTGTCACTCCTTTAGACTGGTTGACAACAAGACTAGAGAAGCCGGTCTACTATTCAGTTTAAGCCATAACTGAGAGAAGAAGAGATGGATTTATGCCTTTCTCAAGGGGATCAGTGAGAAATGAACACAAACTGTCTTATCTGGAATTTGATATTGACCCATTAATTCCATTTCCTGTACTGTTAGCCATTAGTTCACTGCCCCTCAAGACTAACAAATAAGCATTACCCTAATTCACTTATCTATTGAGTATTGATTAGCAACAAGTGGATCTTCTCATTGTTTTGTAATTGTTTGATGTGACTATACCATTGCAGGAGGGGAGGGAGATAAAGTCAGAATTTTGCTTTGGGTGATTTCAACACTATATTGTTGTTGTGACTTAGACTTGAATGCTTGAGACAGCTGACTTAATTTGGGTGTTTTACAAAATAACCAAGAAAGACTATCAGGATACATTGCCATCCACTGAAAAGACAATCTGCATTCATCTTGTGAAAGGGCTGTTTTCTTCTTCTGTTCTGGTATGATTGGCTGTATGGAAGGAAAGTCAGAAATGGAACACCACAAATCTTTTTAGATATTTCAAAAGTTTTTATAGTTTGTTTTCTTATCTCTTGAGTCTTTATGGAGAAGGCAGGATTTGAGTTGGTCATTTTTCTTCAACTGGGTTAATGATTTCTTTTTCTCTCCACTCCTTTTAAAGTATCTCCTAGCTGACTTCAAAATCCAGTCTTGACATGTTCCTCATCAGAGGAAGGTGGAGTTCCTGTGGCACAGTAACTAACATGCTGGGCTGTGACATAGTAAGCAAGTTTGAACTCCAGTCATATAATTATTAGGGCTCCACTTCTGGAGATCAGTGTCCTTTCATTGCCATTACTCCCAGGTCCACTCTGATCCAGAGTGTTAGTACCTGTTAGGGTCCCATCTGTTGGTCTAATAGATCTGTTAAAAAATCATTAATACTTAATTGCACCTGTGCAAAAAACTATTAAGAAAGAACTATACTTTTGGAGTAATACCATTGGGAAAGGCATGAACCCTCTTATCCCTCCAGCTGTGGGTTGAATAGTAAGGAGTTAAGTAAGTTGGTGGACCATAGTTGAAGGCAACCTGAAGGCTCCCTTTTCAATAGCTACTACATCTAGGTATAAGGGGGAGGGTGCTACTCCTTTCCCTGGATTTCTTCACTTAACCCTTAATCCTCACCTTATATTGCTGAGTGTTAAGCAAGGAGGCATCAAGTACCATTTTTTGAGACTTTGATATGACTCAACCTGGGATTGAACCCAGATCTCCCAGACCATTAGCAAACACTCTAACTATTATGCTACACGAATGTGCTTTTAAAAGGATGGCTTTGTCATTAAATAACTCATGAAGGTTGATATGCCATTAAACAGACAAACCAAACCCATCATCATCAGAGACATATTGACATTTCCACTCACTAACATCAATAAATCTACACTGAGTGACTTTGCAAACAGTTAATGTAATGGCCAACCTAATACCCTATATGTTATGTGACTTCTGTTTCCTTGAATAGTTTATTTCATATTAGCTGGGATACCTACCAGTGCTTGGCGAAGAAATTAATCAAGACTTAAAGGTTATGTATAGTTAAAAAAATTTAGTCTATCATAGCAAACAGTTTACTTATAAAATGTGAAGAGTTTTTTTGTTGATAATACTTTTTGATAAATAATATTAAGTCATTTCATCTGGAGCAAAAATTAACAGTTCATTTTTTAAATTCTATACTTGAACGACCCATTCTCATTATCTCTTTTCAGGGCAGTTTTGATGATAAATTGACCCATAATGACCTCAGAAGTAGTGCCACCTATCCCATGGTAATCTTAAAGTTGTCCTTATACACTGATTTTTAGCCTTTAGGATCCAACCATTTGGCTGACCATAAAATTCATAGAAACAAGCAAGTATATGAGGTAAGCTCTGAAAGTAATGCCTCCTATTTATTTCTATGGAAGCTAAAAAAGATACAAGGAAACCAATTCTTGAATACAGCAAGATTTCAGTTACAAGACACAATTTTCCCATATAGTCAATCCCATTGGCTATGCTTTTTCAATATTGATAAACAAGGAGGATTGCAGCTTCTTATTCTACCATGTTGGACCTTAATACCAAAAGCTGAAGTTGATGGTATGGCAGTAGAAGTTGAACCTTCTGACTAATAAACAATAATTTTTTGGGCAAGTTATTGATAGTAGCTGAGGTGCCCATGGTGCAATGGTTATCGTCGTAGGAAATGGACATGGCGACACGAGTTCAAATCCTGGACGAGACTGATTGCATTACACATAGCACTGATACCCTTGGGAAAGGTATGAATCCAATTATTCTCCCTCCAGCTATGGGTAAATAGTAGGGCAGACATAGGTTCTTCAACCTTGGTGAGGCAACTAGTCTAGGAGAAGAAAAACTCTGAATTCAAACCTGTTAAACTTTGTTTAAAAAGAATTGACCTTGTGTCATATCCTGCCTGAGCAGCTGGGGTTGGTAAATATGGATAGTAGCTGAGCCATAGTTTGGCAAAATGAAATCTAACATGAAAACAGATATGTTATTGAATTCCTCTATAAAAAAAAAAAGAATTGCACTCATTTACATTTATTGATGGTTGTGAAAAGTTTGTGAAGACCAAAAAGTGGTTGTGAATACAGTTAGACAGTGCCGCTTGCATTTCAGCTGTATATGAGTCATAAGTCATTTTTAACTCAGCTGTCAACACCTGAAATGATGATCAGCTCATCCAAATGAAGTGGACTGCTGAAAAATGGACTACATAGACAATATTTTCCTAAAGAGAACACAGTTATTGTTGATGAGAAAAGGTGGATGCAGATTTTTACAAAAGAAACAAAGACATTCTTGTTCATTGTAAGTAAAAATGTACTGACTACATGAAAAAACGGTGTTTTGGAGCTGAAAATTTGCCCTATCCAACAGTGCTATTGTACTTTTTGTATCTATTATAGTTTCTGTGAAAATAAATAAGATCACACTGTGAACAGGGCTTAGAATATGCTGACTGTATCCCCCGTAGAGGAGTAAGACCCCTAAAAAAAAGGGGTGTCCTGGGTATGACCTTAAACTGCATCTGATGGTGGGGCTCCTGTTCTGGAGATCAGTGGAGTACCCCTTCTTTGTCATTACTCCTAGGTTCACTCAGATCTGGAGTGGTAGTGCTTGTTAGGGTCCCATCTATGTGTCAAATAGATATGTTTAACAGCAATTTGTATTTGATAGGATTGTGTGCAAAAAACAAAAAGAAAACAAAAAAAAAACTCTTAAGAAAGAACTACACAAAAAATGTACAATGGATGTGATTCACTAACCTGTGGGCATGAAATAACCCTAGATTGATTGACGTGCCATTTTCATCAAACATTATATATATATATATATATATATATATAATAAGAGGCATAATATATATATATCACAGTGACAGTTACATTTATTTTCTTATGTTCTCTTTAAATACATCAACTGCATTTTCTCCAGAAAACATGAGAAAGAAGTATTATAAGTGATCTAATTGAAACTTTCAAAATAATAAATGGAATTTCTAATTATGGTGATATTTTTTCAATATTTTTCTCTGAAGTGGAAATCTACTGTTAAGACAGATTTCAAAAACTAAGTCTGCTAACCAATTAAATTTTTTGCTTATAGAGTAATAAATTTTCAGAACAAATTGCTTAATCAGATCAAAAAGAGTAATAGTGTGAAAAATAATCAAGATTAAATTGGATGATTTTAGAAAAAAATAGTATAAAAAAAAATTTAAGAAAACATTTCTTGGAATTATTGGATGAATTACTCAACAGAATTTGATCTGAATATTGATATTGTATTAATACTGTATATGTTCAGGGCAAAGATTCTTTTTCTCTTTTAAGGTTGAAGTGAGAAGATAGTTAAAAGAGGAGATGACCAAGGAGGCATAATGATAAATAATAATAGATACAGATCTATTATCATAGACTTATATTCATTAGGACCTACAGAAAGCCAGATTATTTATGTTACTAGATCAGACTGCGAGTGATAAACATCTCTAATCCAAACATGTTATCTCCACACACTCCCCGCCTCCAGAAAATACTCTGTATATCAATGCAAACTGAAGAATTAGGGACAAAAGAAATATTAACCCAGAAGTAAATAAGAATTTATCAGTTTAGAATGAAATAAGACTGATGTTTCTTTTTTTTATTTTTCAGGTTGGCAACAGATCAGTATTAACTTTGAACACGTGTGAAAGCAATCAGTTCATGGTAAAATCCCATGGTACACTCATAGACTGTTCATGGTAAAATCCCATGGTACACTCATAGATTGATACCTCTCAAAATTCATGTCCACCAAAGTAATCTTTGATTTTAGCAAATGTGTTTGCTTAAGAGTATCACAGAAATAGAACACAAGATCTTATTCAATGTCTAACTTCAGCACAATGTGATAGAAATATTTAACAAGTTAATACAAGTATATAGAGTTCAAGCACAGGTTTTCAGGAGACACAAAGCATTTAGGTAGCTGAGATACCATGGAAAACGAACCCAATTCTAGTTGATTGGTCACTTCACAAGCTGAGAAAATTATAACAAAAGTGAAGACTCTACAAATCTGGTCACTATTTTATAGTGTAAATAACTGGTGATGAATTAATATTAATCAAGTAATTTTCAATCAGGATTACCAATGTAGAAAACAGAAAAAAATCAATCACATTACTTTCTAGACAAAAAAAAAACTCCATCTCATAACCCTCTAGAATATATATAGAGAGTATGCTGAAAGGTTCTTTGCCCAGATAAAAAGAAATGGCCTTTTCTTTTTTATTAAGTTTTTGAGAAGGGTTAAAAGAAATTTGTGAGAAGATTTGTCAAAATTTATCTGCATTTCAAATAACCTGTATATTTCATAGCTCTTAATTAGTTTGAGAACATTTCAGCACTTCCTCAAATATATATATGTATTGTCATCCACAGATAGACTGTTTCGTTGTATCACGCCTCTTCAGTGTGGCTAGGCATCGAAGATGCTCCAAGCCATGATTGAAACCCGCCTAACTTTACATTAGCCTGATGACATACCCTTTGGCCAAGCCTGCGATTCAATGTCAGCTTGGGAATTAATGCATATGTGCAACTTACATTTATTTACATTTTTGAAACTGAAGTGCTCAGTTCATTAGAAGAGCTGTGGCGGTCGGCATATATATATATATATATACATATATATATATATATATATATATTGTTGTATACTGACCTTCGACCCGGCCAAACATACCATTCCAAAGTGATGCACCGGAAGGAAGTGACACATTCCGATGGCAGTTATGAGAAGAAATCACGTAGGCGGACTTGGCTGACAATATGGGACTAGGTAAAATCCCATGGTACACTCATAGACTGATACACCAGAAGAGAGTGACCTCTGAACTGCATGACAGTTATTTCCGCTTGATGACGATCAAACATGCCATTTCAAAGATTGAGTGGGCGATTGAACTATTATATAGCTCGGTGAAGACAGGAAGTCAGTTAGTTGGAGATCAGATGAGTTAGAGACAAGATGTGGTAGAGAAAGCCACCACCTGGCAGAAGGGGTCCTCGGGACCCCCAGTGAGTTAGAGATCAGATGAGTTGGTGACAAGATGTGGTAGAGAAAGCCATCATTCAGCAGAGAGTTGGGCCCTCAGGCCTCTGGTTGAGCAGCCCTGGAGAACGAGAAAGACACAACGCTGATGGCCATAAGAGTGGGGGTCAATATATTGCAGTTCTGTTCGGTCTCCAACTCCCTCTCACACACAAACCTTGCAATAAAGTGAGAGGTATATTTTTTTAAAGAAGTCTTCGCTTGTCTTTATTCATTGCGTCAATATGTATTCTGCATGTATATATGTATATGTGTATAGTTGTAGCATATGACTATACAACAGTATGATAGAGAGAGAGATAGAGAGAAAGATAGACAGAGAGAGAGAGAGAGAACCTGAAATTTATCTAGACTAAAAAAAAATTATTATAATTACCTTAAAGAACTTTAGAAGATTTTCTTCCTAACCATGCATTTTTTAGGAAGTATATCAAACTAACAATTTGAAATCATGTCTCTAAATGAAAGTCATCTAAAATTAACACATATTGAAATATACAAATAAAAAATGCCTAATTTATCTTGTACTTTTTATTTCTACAGCTGTTTTTTTATCAATACATGTTTGAGTGAAGACAACAGACAAATCAAAAAATATTCTATCTTATCAAGTATGGTAACTAAAATTTTATTATGTGAGAATATATAATTGAGGCATCTCTCTGTATAAAATGCCTCTAAAAGTTTGATGTGCTGCAGCCTATGTGGGATTTGAAGGTTTTATGAAGGTCAGGCGCTAAGGGCAAGGCTGTGTTGCCGTAAGGTATCTGACTCCATATTTTGGTTATTTTGCTTTACCCCACGTTGACTGGCCGGTGCAATGCCTTGCCCAAAGAAGGTCCATAAGAAATATACAAAAAAGAGATAGAAACAGACAAGAGACGAAAACATTTCTTTCATACTTTCCTTTATTTACTTGGTGAATGGACTAACCAACGCTACGTCTAAAGACATAGCGTGGTGCCCAAAACACCAGATAGTAAAATCGGTGTTGTCGGTTCGACGTCACTACCCGAAAAGAGGTCGGTTCACAGAAAACCTGAGTATTTATTTCTCTTCACCGGCTCCAAATTCGCCACTCGAAAATTCTTCTAATTTTGGCGCGACCGCTTCTCATTGGCTACTTTACATTTTATTATTTTTCTTTTTTCTGATTTTAACCGGATGGATGCGTGGAGCCTTATGCGTGGCGACGCGTTTATACATTTTGTATCAGGCAGCCGACGAGTCAATATCCGGTTGGGAGTTTTTTGGTAATTCCTAAATTGCCACACCTATCCTGGGATTTTCTTAATTGTTTCCTGATTAAATTAGACTTTTTATTTGTTTTCTGGATTCAATTAGACTTCTCTCTTGCAGGTGCCATTTTTGTTAGCTTTCTGCTCAAATGAAACCTTTTTGATAAATTCTATTCCTCAATGTTCCAAGATATACATACTCCTATGGATGCAAATTTTATTTGCTTTCTATAAAAATTAGACTTCCTGAGTAATTTTCAGTCAAAATGTTTCAGTAGTTTGTCTCCTAGCTTTAAAATACTCCTTGAGATCAAGGGAATTCACCTGCCAAATTTCAAGATTGACCAATTATCCCAAGAGTCTTATCAATAGCAAGAAAAGAAGCAAACAAATGAAGATATATATGAGAGAGTGAGACGAGAGAGAAATACGGAAGAGAAAAAGAGAGCTAGCATTATTTCTTTTGTTTATCAACAATCTTTGTAGAATATATATATATATATATATATATATAATACTATAAGTAGAGACACCATTGGTGATTATAGTAGGGGAACTAAGTAAAACTATAAAACAACAAAGGGCCCTTTTCATCTGGTACTTTTCCAGTTAAGGACACCGAAAAGTACCAGACGAAAAGGGCCCTTCATTGTTTTATAGTTTTACTTAGTTCCCCAACTATAATCACCAATGATGTCTCTACTGATAGTATTGTATAAATTTTGTTGTACTCATAAATCAATTAAATATATATATATATATATATATATATATATATATATATATATATATATATATATTATCTTTCCTCATGAATTTTATAACTATGGAATGCTGTGAAATAAAATAACTCAACATTTTTAGTTTCAACCAAAGCAGTTCAAAAAATTATTTTATTCAGTTCAAACAATTCTTTGAATGATAACGAGAATTCTTCTCAAAATCATAAGATAGATAGATAGATAGATAGATAGATAAGAATTACTATATTTAATGGCATGTCAGACATTTTTTGACAAATAACTTTTTTTTGCTTTTAAATTCAGGCAAAAATTTTTGCTTTAGCTATTTCTAAAGGAATAGTTAAAAAAAAATCTATTGCCTGGAGCTTATATGCAAAACTGAAATGGTAGAGGTGTCTTATATACTATAAAATATATAAGGGTGTGCTGAAAAGTTGACTTTGAGTCATGACATGAAACATTATTTCACATATACATGTTGGCATATCAATTATCACATACTTAAACCCTTCCAAAAAAATTCAATTAAATTTAAGAATAGTATCAAAGTAATAATTCAATAAACAATTTTTTTAAAATAATTTTTTATAAATAGTTTTGTTTTGTTTTATTTTATAAGGCATTTCTGTCATGTGTTTATAGGTTAATCATTATTTGGATTAAAAGGTTTAATGATTGAAATAAACAGTAGGTGGACAAGTTCATAATCTTTAATCTCTTTTAGTGTTTACAAAAAGGAAATAAAAGACAACCTATATATTGTGTATATTACAATAGTTCTCAAAGTCCAAATATATTTTTTCTACTCCAGATTTCCTAAATATCTTACTCATTTTATTTTTTTTTTTACTATGCTATAGCAATAAACATACTCTTATCCAGAGATTGACAGCCATCAATGAAAGCAAGAAATAAATAAATAAAAAAAGCTCATTCATTTATATATAAATGAAGAAAAGTTTAATCCAAATCTGTTTTCATTAAATTTACATGATTGCATTATATACGCCATTATTCATATAATGAATTATATTATGTATTATATAATTTATATAATGGATATTATATAATGATAAGAAAAATTGCAAAAAAGTTTTATTGAATTTTATCAATCAAATTTTCATTAATTTGTAGATTTTTAAAATTTAGGTGTATTTGGCACTGCCAATGTTCCAGTTTATTCATTATAAAAGACAAATTTCCAAAGCCAGTAATTCCATTTCTATATAAGAAAATCTGAGCCCAGCAGGACACATAGCAAAACTGTTATAGGTATCATTTTTAAGCTTCTAAGAGAGGATCATCTGGAGGGTGCAGGTTCAATCCTGACTGCAGGCAAGCAACAATACAGGAATACTTAACACTTGTACCTGGTTATGGTAAACGGAATCAGAGGAAGCGACCCCGTGGACAAAATTAAGGATACGGTTTGAAGTTCCATGTAGGCTCCCAAGTTCGACAAGAAACAGGATATATCAGCCAAAACATTGTGAATATAACAATAAAGAAGAAGACAATTTTCCAAAAACCTTGAATGATAAAAATCAAACTTTGTCTCAAAAATTCAAAAATTTTTTATATCAAATATTTAAAGATATAAATTGCATGAAAATTGGTTGGTGAGCAATATGTTATTGAATAGATTTTTGACCGTAAGTATCGGGTTATATGATTGACTCATTGATTTTAATGGTATGTTAACCCATCTGGGATTATTTTATGCCTCAAGGTTAGGGAATCACATACACTGTTTGTTTATACTTACATTTTGATATGTAGTTGTTTCTTAAGTATTTTTCCACACAGTTATTTGATATAAAATAAATTGCACACAGTTATATGGTATCAACTATACCTATCTAATTCAAATGATATTAAAATGGTCTATTTGAGCAATAGATGCAACCAAACAGTTACAACCATTCCAGGTCAGACTGGGCTTGGGAGTAATGGCAATGAAGGAGTACGTGTCAGAGTTCCAGAACTGGAGCCTCACCACTAGGTGCAGTCTAGTGTCATATCCAGAATGCTCCTGTTTTGGGAGGAGGAAGGTCTTGATTTGGTTTGGTTTTATGGCATATCATCCATTGTTTGTTATTTAATGCCAAATCCTGTTTTTACACATATATTAAATAATGATTTATAAACACATTTTGTAGATAGACACAGTTAAATTGACAAACAGTTCTATATTAAACAATCCAGTTGAGCATAAGACAACAAAGTTAAATGGTTCCAAGTATTGCTATGTATAACTAACAACTCAATTAACCATCAGTTAACTGTTTAGACACAGTTAAATGATCAAACAATTCTATTTCAAATAATTCAATTAAGCATAAGTCAATAAAGTTAAATGGTTCTAAGTATTGCAATGTAACTAACAATTCAATTAACCATCAGTCATTTGTTTACACACACTTAAATGATCAAACAGTTCTATTTCAAACAATTCAATTAAGCATGTCATTTTTTTTCAAGGGTAAGAGATCTGTGGAAGGCATTAAAAAAATATAATAACACTGCTATACACCATGTAAAAAGAAGAATTTCAAAGGTGCTTCAACACATAGAAAACTCACTGAAATGAACGTGTTGAATACCAAAAAGACTATTTTTGAAGAAAATCAATGTTTCATTCATTGTTTATTTCTGTTTTTGGTAAATTTAGTCTCAGTTTAGATACTTTTAAACACACTTCATATATAGGTTGGTTGGTTGATTGTTTGGGTTTTATGGCATATCAACCTTTGTAGGTTATTTAACACCAAACCCATTTTTATACAAATAATCAGTTCTATTTCAAACAATTCAGTTTAATCAACTGTCAGTCATTTATTTACACACAGTTAAATGATCAAACAGTTCTATTTCAAACAATTCAATTAATCATGTCATTTGTTTTCACAGTTTAAATGTCAAACAGTTCTATTTAGCCCATAGATAGGATCCTATCAAGTGCTACCACTACAGGCCAGAGTGGACCTGGGAGTGATAGCAATGAAAGGGTACTCCACATTCCCTAAAGCTCCAGTATTACTGGAGCCCCACCATCAGATTGTTTGATTTCATATCTGAGACACTCATTGAGGGAGAGGTTTTACCCCTCTGCAGAGGTGCAGTTGGTGTATTCTACTACCCTAACCAACTGGGCTAGAGGCAGGACTTACCCTACTGCAGAAAATGCAATCAGTATATTCTAAGCTCTATCGACAGAGCTAATGTCTGGTTAAAGCAACATCAAGTATTTTTTTTTTTTATATTATACATTACTTTGATTCGCCTAAAAATTCTTGCTGCAGTGTTGAAGGTTTTATTCATGGCATGTCTTTTAAAAAGTCTATCTTCTCTAAAGCTTAAATCTTACATAGCGAACAGATTTCAGTTTAGGTATTTGATAAAAGTTTTTGTTTCATTGTATAATTTCTAAACTCCAGAAATGAGATTCTTGGACTGGTCCAGTTATCATGAAACTACAGAGACATGCCATCAGGCTTTATCTTGATGATAATTTGTTGTAAAGGATCTGCAATTGTCTTGATATGTTGTGTGTGTGTGTGTGTGTTTGTGTTTGTGTGTGTGTGTGTGTGTGTGTGTGTGTGTGTGTGTGTGTGTGTGTGTGTGTGTGTGTGTGTGTCTCTCTCTCTCTCTCTCTCTCTCTTTCTCTCTCTCTCTCTCTCTGATTAGATATATATATGGATATATATGTTAATGAATAAATGAAAATATAGATATATAGATATGTATATATACAAATATATGTATAAATATGTATAACTAAATAAGTATATATATATATATATATATATATATATATATATATATATATATATATATATATATATAAATGTGAGTGTGTGCATACATAGATATATGTGCATTGGCATAATGGTTAGAGTGTTTGCCAATAGCCCTGGAGACTGAGGTTGAATCCCAGGTCGAGTCATACAGAAGACTCAAAAAATGGAACTTAACGCCCTCTTCCTTGACATTCAATATTATAAGGTATGAATAAAGGATAAGTGGAACAATCCAGGGAAAGGAGTTGCACCCTCTTCGACATCTCAGTGTAGTTGCTATTGAAAAGAGAGCTTTTGGGTCTCCTTTGACTATGTTTATATATATATATATATATATATATATATATATATATATATATATATATAGCACTGTACTAACTATGTAAATACCTACATTTTTACTTATCTGGTTTGAGTACAAAGATTTTTTGGTGAAGTTTGTTTTTTTTGTTTAATGGCATATCAATCTTTGTGTGTTATTTAATGCCAAAGTCATCCTTGTTGAAGAACAGTAGTTTTACAATTTAACCTACATTGTTCATACATTTCCTGATGGTATTAGAGCAAAAGTGTACATAATAGTGAACAATGTCACAGTCCAGTACATTTGTCGTTGCACCACTTTTTCATACACGGTGAGATTTACATAACCACTACAATTCATCTAGGATAGTTATGTTGGCATTCATTTAACCTTTCCTAGTAAGTTTTCCATCGATCAAACTTCTCTATTGAGATGGTTTATCTCTTTTAATGTCTTCCACATCCTCAAATCTTACTACTGAGATGAATTTTCTTTTTAGGAAACAAGTTCTTGAGGGTCGAGTGAATATGGAGAATGATGCACTTGCACAATCTTATGTTTCGCCAAAAATTGCTTTTGTACTGAAATGGCAGATCAAAAAGTATCAAGAATTAGCATTGATGAAGTTTTAGACAGTAATCTAGATGTCTAAATATCATGTCAGGAGACAATTATAAATTGTCTCCCTTGCCTAATGGGGGTATGTCCATTAGACATGTGATAATCCATAATCCATATTCTTTGAATGGCTAAGATGTACCTTTAGTTTTGTTAAACTGAAGAGAAACTTTGTCTCCAACCCCAGCTGTGGACTTTGTTTCACCTTGTCATTGAGATGTAAAGCTCACACAATTAAACCCACCGCGAAAAGTAAGACTTACTGTTTTTACCCCTTCAATATATTACTGGTTGACAGCTCATTTTATCTGTTGGAAAATGCTTCTCATATGTTTATTATGTACATATTAAATGTGTATTCTGTTGAATTTCTATGAGTACAGCTATAAGTATTATTTTTATGTAAATGAATTTATCTTGTCCTTATTTCTGTTTATTCAATGTTAGCATATGAATGGATATGCTAATGCTGGTATTTATCTCTGCCTCCCACCACACAGGATTTGACATAGGGTCTTTTTAGGAGGTCAGGCAGGAGCCAAGACTTGTGCTCTACTAGACTATGCTGGTCTCAGGTTTGCTTTGTGCAATGTGAGCCATATAAGCCTGCTGGACCAAAGGATATGCTAATGCTAATCTAGGACCTTACTAATATTACAAGATATCATCCCTAGTAACAACCATTGCAATAATCAATTTATTATATAATTTATTCAGATGTGCACATATCTTCTTTTAGATTTTAAATCTTTTAATAAAAACAAAACAAAGCTTCAGTCGTGATACTTTTTGATCACACCTTTTATATATTTTCTCTTTCACCAACAACAAAACAAAAAGCCTCCAACTAGTGAGGATTAAATGAAATAAGTACTGACTAACTACTACATTCTGCTGACTACCACAAGCATCATCTCTTAACTGGTCACTCCTCCCAAGGTCAATATTCTTTAAACAGCCAAACTTTTAAACCATTAAGTATGCTACTTACCTCCCTCCTCGACTAATCACTTCAGAGCCCACAGAGAAACTCCTACTGAAAATGTCCATGCCTTTTCAATTATTTGAAAGATTTTTTCTTTTTCTCAAATTTTTTTTCAGTTATTTTTTTGTAGTTGAAAATATTTCACAAAGAAGACAATATTTTCCTTTTTAACATGGATTTTAAAACTTTTTCAAAAGTAGTAATTCACAAAGCCTTTTGCTTTGATGTGGCACAAGGCCATATGAATGGGGTACCCTTTGAGAATTGAACTCACTTGTGAAGGTTTGTTTGTCTAGCTTGCTAACCATTACACCACCTGAAGTGCCCAAACTTTTTCAAGAGTAAAGAATAAAGATATTCTCAGAATTTTTATTTGGGGGGGGGGTATTCTTATTTTCCATTTATAGTTTTCTTTTGTCTTCACTCTATTTTGTTTGAACAATGTAATATATATTCTGATGTGTGGAAAAATGACACAAAAATCCTTCTGAGAACCTCTATGATTCCAAGTCAAAGATATGTGGGGACTAGAAAAGGAAAAATAAAATAGATGAAATAAAATAAATTAAAAAATGTAGCAGTTCCCAGAAGCCTCTGACAGGAAGTGAAATCCATGTATGCTTGAAAGATAGACTTCCTGGTACCAAAGAGAAATCCATTCTCATTCAACAGTGAGAACTGATATCGAAAGGACTTGTTTCTTTCAGCTGCTGGCAAGGTAGTGCACCCATTTGCCCAGTTCCGGGCTATGTGGCAAAATGTGTCGGCTGCTAACAAGCTGCCTCTGCTAAAAACACAGTATTGAAAATAGCACAGAACAAAATGATGTTAGCAAACTTTAACGACTGAACAACATACCTTACTGAAAATAACTACTGGACATACCATAAACTTTAAACTCATCACCCACAGAAAATGACTCTAATATGTTTTAAGCCCTAAAAAAAAGTTGGAGTTATAAGGTATCTTCGTTTCTTTCCTTTCTTCCTTAAATTCTCTTGTAACTTTCCACCAACAAAAAAGTGGACAAGTTAATGGGGTAAGAAGAACAAAGGAGCCAGATACATTAAACCCGAAATTGACAACCAACAATGACAACAACCTATAAAACAAAATAATAACCGACAAATCGTCTCAGTCCCATGAATTCTAGATATATGCACCCATGGAAATTCTACAGAATACATATAATTATAATGATCTAAACTATAGATAACATTCTGAGATAATTTATGTTTATTTCTAATTATATTTTGGAATTTGTTAGTACAACACATATACCTAACAAGAATAAACTAAATAACAAAAAATGAACAAATAAATTAGAATAGGGGTGAGTGTCCCAGCAATGTAGTGGTTAACATGCTGGACTGTAAGCAAGTAGTAAATGTTATAGTACAATACAAAAACATTCTCCTCTGTCCACGCAGACAAACAGGATGTAACAATACAGGCACTCACACCTACCAGAATAAACGTACAGTCAACAATCTCCTTTGTCAGCTCTGGTATTACCTATTACTACTAACACATATCACTTCAGTAAGCTAGTTTCATTTCCAGTCACACTACTATGCTGACTTTTGGACTTATACACTTAGGGAAATTATGGACTCCCTTATATTATGGTTAAATAGAACCCCTACTGTCTTCTACAAGGGTGGCTTTTTGCCCAGTCAGCTCGGGCTGTAGAATTCACCAACTGCTTTTCTGCAGAGGGGTAAGACCCCCCACCACCACACACACACACCTGCAAGTGTCCTGCATATGACACTAAACAATCTGATGATGAGATTGCAGTATGGGAAATGCAGAAGTACCCCTTCATTGCCATCGCTACTAGGTCCACTATGGCCTGAAGTCGATGCACCTGATAGGGTCCGGTCTATGGGTCAGATAGAACTAAACTGAATTGTTTGAAATAAAACTGTTTTGACATTTAACTGTGTGTAAACAAAAAATTATACTTATACTAAACTGAATTGTTTGAAACTTTTATCAAAATGACTTAATTCAGGGTTAAATGAGTCAAAAAGGGTTGATACGCCATAAAACAACCAAGGGTGGCATTAGCATAAAATAACCCATGAAGGTTGATATGCCATTAAAGTAACAAAACAAAACAAAACAAATTTGAATGGGAAAATTAAAGAGTTAGTTTTGTGAAGTAAGTAGCTATCTTTTGTAGGTAAATATGCATATCTTATTTTTAAGAAAAACTTAGTTAATTATTTAGATTGGAAGTTTAATTCAAAATAAGGCTGTCAAAATAAGGTCAAGGTAAATAACAACATGATTAAACCAAATGATATTAACAAAACAGGTTATTAAAAAAAGATTGATCATGAATAATAAAAAAGTCATTCATTTTCAGTGTTTTATCTTTTTTCATAACCTCATTTTTATGGGTAAATATATTCATTTTATTTTTGAGAAAAATTTGGTTAACTCGTTCTGTGTGTGTGTGTGCGTGTGTGTGTGGGTGTGTGCAGTGGGAGTGTTCAATTTGCAATAAGGCTAATGTTGCTAGTTTGCAAGAAGATCAAGGTTTATAACAAAACTATTGGAGCTGAAAATAATTATAAAAGCTATCAGCAAAATTGCTTATTTTTATTAAAAAAAAAAAAAATTTTTAATCTTATTTTTTTCTCATGACTTGTTTTGTTTTTTCGTTTATTTTTTTATGAATAATCTTAATGCAAAACCACTAAAGCCACGAGGTAAAAAAATCCCTATCTTTGTCAAGTTGTATTTCAGGCTACTCAAAAACTTGTCTGCAGTGAAAGGAAAAAGTAGTTTTGTAGACTCAGTTTTATGTAGAATCAGGACCCAGATAAAACAGACACAGTAGTTTTATATAGATAAATAAAAGAACGTAAAAGTGGATAGGTGGTTGAAAAATCATAAAAATCAATAAGCTTCAATATTATATTCGATTAAAAAAAAACATAAATCGTGATTCTATGTTGATGCTAATTGAAAATATTATTATGAATCATTTTTCCTTTGTGAAAGGTTCTTTGTATCTGTACATTATAATGCTGAGTGTTAAGCAAGGCTGCATCAAGTACCATTTTTTGAGTCTTTGGTATGAGTTGACCTGGGATTGAACTCTGGTCTCCTGGACCATTAGAAAACACTCTACCCATAAGACCAATATATATAGAGAGAGAGATAGAGAAAAAGAGAAAGAAAGGCATTCATGTTATAAAGGTTACGATCAAAGGAAATGGACACGGTGACACAAGTTCAAATCCTGGACAAAACTTTGCATTTCTCATAGTACTAATACCCTTGAGAAAAATTTGAATCCAATTATTCTCCTTCCCACTATGGGTAAATAGTAGGACAGATTGGGCTCTTTAACCTTAGTATGACAACCAGTCTAGTAGAAGGAAAACTCTGAATAGGAAAACCTATTAAACTACACTTAAAATTGCCCTTTGGTTGCATCCTGCTCATGTGAAGGGATAGGTATATATATATATATATATATATATATATATATATATATATATATATATATATGCAAACACAAGGGTCATTCATTGAATAAAAAAGCAAAATTTTTTCCAGAATATGTAATTCTGCAGTGTTTGAAAATAGTTTATAGCAGAAATATTTTTAATCTTGCAAAATATTATTTTTGAGGCGATTCATAATGGCAGCAAATCAGACAGAGTACTCCAGGCTTAAACAGAGTCCTATCATCAAATTTTGGGTGGTTGATTGGTTTGGTTTGGTTTGTTGGGTTTTATGGTGTATCAACCTTTGTAGGTTATTTGACGCCAAATCCATTTTTATGTAAATAATCTGTTCTACTTAAAATAATTCAGTTTAGCATAAGTACACAGTTTAATTGTCAAAAACATTTCCATTTCAAACTATTTAAGCAGTTATATGTAACAATTCAGTTAAGTGTAAATACGGTTTTAATGTCGAAAAACAGTTCTATTTCAAATAATTCAGTTAAGCATAAGCACGCAGTTTAAATGTAAGTACGGTTAAATTGTCAAAAACATTTCTATTTCAAGCTATTCAGTTTACTCAAACAATTCATTTTAGCATAAGTATGCTGTTAGTTCTATTTAACCCATAGATAGGCCCCTATCAGGTGCTACCATTCCGGGCCAGAGTGGACCTGGGAGCAATGGCAATGAAGAGTTACTCCACATTCCCCAAAGCTCCAGCACTGCTGGAACCTCACCATCAGATTGTTTAGTGTCATATCCAGGACACTTGTTAGCGGGGGATCTTACCCCTCTGCAGAGAAGCAGTCGGTGTATTCTACAGCCCCAATTAGGTCGTTGAAAAGCGCAAGACATGAAATTAACAGAAGAATGTGATGTGAAGGGAGAGGTATGTTTTAGCAAAAAAAAATGTGTACAAATGAGCAAAACCTGGGCTTGCCACAACGTTGAACAGACAGAAATTTGATGTATGCATATTAATTGCAATTCCACTATTGCAGAAGAATTTTATCATAAGTGAAAAAGAATAGCATTGAGAGTGGTTGGCTGGGACTGGTGCTGTGTTATGGGTGGAGCTGGTGTGCTATTGCACCATACCCATGATATGGATATGGGAAACGTACATAGAATGTTCATAACATATATACATAGAACATAGGAATCCCTAAACACGAAAAACACATAACAACTTCTTAGTTCAGGTACGAAACCTTTTATTATCTTTGTAGTTAAAGGTTTCGACATAAGGAAGAGAGATGCACAATCTTTCTATGATGACTTTTCCATCTGCCCCACCCCCCATCTTGTGCAGCACCCACCACTGGCCTGGCTTCGGCGAGCAAGTGAAAGTCAACTTTCTTCTTCCGAGCCAGGAACCCAACGAAACTGACTTTTTCAAAATCCCCCAAATCCTCCGCACGCGCTTCCAGTGCATGATGTCATTCACATCCACTGGTCAACCTTTCTATCTGGGATTTTTATTTTGACATTTGTGAATGACACATCCTCCCCATGCGCATTAATACCTGCGCTCAAGTTTGCACCTAACTAACCCATGTGCTGAGCCGAAAGGTTCTCAGCCTAACTAAACCCAAAGGTATAAAACGAAATCCCTCGGCCATTATATTACACTATATTATATCTATATCATACAATGGTTCACCAGCAGATGAACCATATTATAATATAAATTCTTTGCACACCAGCTCCATCCATGAGATGACACCTGTCCCAGCCAACCACTCTCTATTTTGTAGTAAAATCATGGGTTCACTTGTATAAGAGGAGGGTAGTTTTCACTGATCTTAGTCTATCTATCTACCTATTTTCCCCACTTTTCTTGATGAAAACTAAAACTTGGAGAGAAAGGTAAGAAGGTAGTTAGTTACACCAGTATTAACAGCATTCACTTTGTGCTAATGCCCTTCGAAAAGGCATGAATCCATCTGTTCTCTTCCCAGTTATGGGTAAATCGTAGATTAGTTTGGATCCTTTAGTCTTGGTTAGGCAATTAGTCTTGTAGAAGGAAAACACTGAACTTAAACCAACTTTACTCCACTTAAAAAATTGACCTTGTGGCCTATCCTGGCCATGGCAAAGAGAATGGATAAATATGTATGGTAGCATAAACACAAAGTGTGATTAAAAGGTTATCAAGACTGAAGTTTTAAACTTTCAAAATTTTAAAAATATAAATGAAAATGTGTGCACAGTGAAATAACTTATATAATAAAACAATTATGTTTATATATCTAGACAAGTCAGTGTCAATTTGAAAGAAAATAATGAAAACAGTCTCTATACTTTTTGAACAAAATGCTTTTTATTGTTTCCTAAACTGAAAATTTTTTTCAAGGGTAAGAGATCTGAGGAAGGCATTAAAAAAATATAATAACACTGCTATACACCATGTAAAAAGAAGAATTTCAAAGGTGCTTTAACACATAGAAAACTCACTGAAATGAATGTGTTGAATACCAAAAAGACTATTTTGAAGAAAATTAATGTTTCATTCATTGTTTATTTCTGTTTTGGTAAATTTAGTCTCAGTTTAGATACTTTTAAACACACTTCATATATAGGTTGGTTGGTTGATTGTTTGGCTTTTATGGCATATCAACCTTTGTAGGTTATTTAACGCCAAACCCATTTTTATACAAATAATCAGTTCTATTTCAAACAATTCAGTTTAATCAACTGTCAGTCATTTATTTACACACAGTTAAATGATCAAACAGTTCTATTTCAAACAATTCAATTAATCATGTCATTTGTTTTCACAGTTTAAATGTCAAACAGTTCTATTTAGACCATAGATAGGATCCTATCAGGTGCTACCACTACAGGCCAGAGTAGACCTGGGAGTGATAGCAATGAAAGGGTACTCCACACTCCCCAAAGCTCCAGCATTACTGGAACCTCACCATTAGATTGTTTTGTTTCATATCAAGGACACTCATTGGGGGGGGTTACCCCTCTGTAGAGATGCAGTTGGTGTATTCTATAGTCCAAGCTGACTGGGCCAGTCATATATAGGGTGTCTCAATATACATGGGACCCATATGACTGCTAATAACTCTATTAATAATAATTATGGGTTCTTTTTTTGTTTTGTATTAGAAAATAGTATACTATAACAACTATGAATCCTCAATCACAATGCCTTGGACAAGAGAGGGAAAAATGTTTTACCTCACTACTTATTTGGAGACAAAATCATTCAAAACTGTTTCAAAATAGATGCAACTCATTAATATGATAATGATTCATTACTGAGACAAGAAACTCAAAAAAGATTGTATTTCCTGGAAGCTGATATAATAACAATTAAATAAAACATTGATTTGATGTCTCTAGTTCAAAGGATTCATTTTTTACAAGACATATTCCAAGTGACTGCCTTTATATTTATATATCAGTTATAAATCATTATCATATTATTGGGTTGTATCTATTTTCAGACACCCTGTATTAATAATTACAACCAATCACCATTTTTTCATAGGCTGTTTTTCATTTTCTCACTTACCTTTATTTATTTAGATAGTCCCAAGATTATCTCTGCTGGTTCGTGCTGCGTTCATATTAGTTTTATATTATTTAAGTAGAGATTTAAAACCTTCTTGTAGAGAACTCACTTTTTCACTATTTCAAGCAGTGGTTTGTTGTTTCTATTATGAGGAAAATAACATTTTTGATACTTGCTCTCAATAGTCATTCAAACTACTAACTTTCAGAGTTTGACTGAGACTATATTTAATTATGTCTTCTTGCCTAATGTTAATTTACAGCCCAAAATAGCAGCTTGACTTTTGCCCTCTTTTGCTGATAGGAACTATTAGCTTAGTTTGTAAATAGAACTAACCTCATTGGAAAATTTGAAAGTCTCCATTAATCTATTTTGATGCCTGTAAATATCTTTACCATTAATAAATATTTGTGTGAATATCTTTATATCAGGTCTGCTCAATGGATAAGGAAATTAGATATTTCCTGCCAGTATTTAAACAATGGAATTAGAATGTAGATTTTCAAGGAAGGTTGATTTTCCCCTATCAAAAGATTGGAGCAACACAATCTTCCCTCTGTCTCTTGATTTTATTTGATATTATGTTACACTAATCTTTATGAATACATAAAAATATCTCTATTGATAATTGTTTTGGGTTATTTTTATGATTATTCATTAGTCTGGCATAAGGTCAGATATTTGTAGCACCCAGTAATTTGGTTTGGTTTGGTTGGGATGGGTTTTTATGGCATATCAACCATTATAGGTTATTTAATGCCAAATTCTCTTGGTACATATATTAAATATATAATTTGTAAACACATTTTGTTGAGAACATTTTTAGATGAGTCTGAGCTCTAATTTTGCACACAGTTAAATAGTTTCATATATTGCAGTCTAAAATGAATAATTCCATTAATTATAATGCACAAAGTCGTATAGTTTCAAGTATATGCTATGTAACAAGTAACAATTTAATATCAGTCATTTGTTTGCAAGCATTTTAATGGTTTGCTAACCATTACTCCCCTCCAAGGCAGCTCATAAAGTATTTACAAAACTTACTCAGTTTAGTCGGGCATAAGGCTGCAAGTTGCTGCACTCAGTGCCAATCAAACTCACTACATATAAATGATGAACTGCAAAATTATCTCACTAAACCTTACTCCATGGTGATGTACTCTGAAAAACTATTTTTTATGAATTTCATGTTTGATATGCCAGGTTGGTGATACTATTTACTCATGACCCACTTAGCTAAAAGGAATGCTTTTTACCTTAACCAAGATAGAGAACTTTTCTCAAAATCTAAGATTCAAAATGTTCAAATCTTTCCCAAAATATAAAAAGTTTATACATAAGAAAAACACCAAAAAAATTATTTGTCAATTGTGAAAATGAAAACCTAAAATATATCCAGTGCTGGCTTAGTAAGTTCCATTGTTATAGCTTTTTGTATCATTACCATGAATAATAACATTAAAAGCAAAGAATTGGTTTCAACACATAAAGAAGTTATGATATCTTAATCCCAGAACTATATGACATGTGATCATCTTGCCATCACCTTTATGACAGAGACTCTCCTCCTAAAGACTCTCCAACTTAAATGTGAATCAAACTTTTCTTGGGACTTCAGAAGACTAAATGCGTCATGTACAAGGCTATCCTTAGAACCGGCCTGGCAGTCATGTAAATATGAGTTTTTTTACTCAAGGTGAGCATATATTGACCTAAATTACTACTAAACTACAATCATTGATCAAATTTTTTTGCCTGAACCTTCTTATTGATATCCAATAATTAGCTAATTAACAACCAATATCTTTTACTAGAAACCAAATATCATTCTTTTTTTATTGATCAGAAAGTTGAGAAAATTTACCGGTATAAATCAATCAGAAAGTGATTTTAAGTTACACAAAAATATTCAACAATGAAGCAAAATAAGGAATAATGAGAATCAGAGAAACAATAATTTTGATAATATTTGAATGGTATATTTCACAATTTTTTATCATATTTATAGTCTTGACTTCCACACATATTATTTGCCTTTATTTCACAAAATATGAAGAAAATACTTAATGAAAGACAAAAACAAGACAGCAATGTTTTTTTTACATTGTCGCTTGAGTCTTGCAAGGAGATACATTAGCACCATTTCTATACATAATCTGCCTAGATTACATTATAAGAACACAATATATCTTTAGCGGAGAAAATATTGTTACCCGTTGTAACATACCCATGATACGGATATGTGAAATAGACATAATGTTCATAAAATGTTCATAAACATATATAGGAATCCGAAAACACGAAATTGGTTCAGGTACGAAACTTTATTACCTTTGAGTTAAAGGTTATTCGATATGAGAAGAGAGAGACACACAATCTTTCTATGCTGACTGCTTTTACATAGTCAACTCTCAACCCAACCAACGCGCGGCGCCTGTAGCGCACAGTCGTCTGGCCTCGCCCAGGTCTGAATCTCAACTTTTCCGTTCGGACGCAGGAAGTCAACTAACTTCTTTTTCTCAAATCCCAAAATCCTCAGCCCACACTTCCGGTGCGTGACGTCACTGACATCCACTGGTCCTAATTCCTATTTGGGATTTTTATTTTGACATCTCTGAATGATACATCCTCTTCGCGCGCGCGTGAACACCTGCGTTAATGTTGCACTTAACTAACCCATGCGCTAAGCAAAAGGTTCTCTGCCTAACTAAACCGAAAGGCAAGATATATAAAACGAAATCCCTCGGCAATTATATTACAGCGTGTTGTTACGTTGTTATTTCCTCGCTAAATGTTGTTGGAAAATAAAGGAGAGAGAAGAACGAAGATGCTGTAAGGTTTTTATGAGGAGGTTTTAATGGCAGCACGGAATAAAGGTTTACGCCTATGCTGCAAGTCTCGTAGGAAGGAAGGAAGGAAGGGAATAGCTATGGAGTTGAGAAGGAATTTTAGCCTGAGTGAAATGTGTGTTGCTAGGTTAGGGCATTGTTAAATGTGTGAGTGAGATATGGTCGCCATAGGTGTAGCAAAAGTCATGTTTGCTGGTTCAGGACAGGAATGATGTAATCGCCCATGGATGTGTGGTCTTGATTGTTTGGGGAGAGAAGCGTGGATGTCTCCAGAAAATGTTGCCGAGAGATGAAGTAACTGGATGTCTGAGCGGAATTTTGCATCGCAGTCGACATAGCCAAAGTTGGAGGCGACTTAAAATGGTTCCTGTGTGTGGCGTATTGAATTCATCAAATTCATATTCAACTGGGAACCCTTGGTCTATGAGAATAGACTCAAGAGGTCCATAAATTAGATGGCTTTCCTCATGGTGTCGTGATGCTGCTGCTAATGAAGAGAGCGGACAGTAAATACGTCTGTCCTTTTCGAAAGCTTCGGAGGAAGAGAGTGTATGGCGGCTTTTCCCCAATTTAGTGCTGTCCGGAAAAATGGTCCGGGTTGAATAGGATAAGTCATCCTGATTGGGTGAAAATATGCGTCGACCCTAACGGTTTAATTAATTAACGCGCCAAACAAAAATACGAAGTTCTTTCTGCTACATATCTAATGGAAGAAAATTGTTTCACACTATAAAGGCAAGAAGCTGATGATATCCCGCAGAAACTATTATGGATGTAGACAACGCAGATGACCTCAGGCTTCTTGCAAATACACATGCCAACGCCAAAGTCCTGAGGCATAGCCTAGAGCAAGCAGCATTGGCCTCTATGTGAACTCAGATGAAACAAACTTCATGTGTTTTAAGCAAAATGGACCAATTTCAACCTTAGATGGCAAGCCTCTGAAATTAGTTGATCAGTTCACATATCTTGGTAGTTGTCCAGTCAGCTGGGGCAGTAGAATACACTGACTACTTCTTTGCTGAGGGGTAAGCCCCCCCCCACCACGAGTGTCCTAACAAAAAATCTGATGGTGAGGTTCCAGTGATGTTGGAGCTTTGGAGAATGTGGAGTACCTCTTCATTGCCATTGCTCCCAGGTCCACTCTGGTCCGGAATGGTAGCACCTGATAGGGCCCTATCTATGGGTTAAATAGGACTAACTGCATACTTATGCTAAACTGAATTGTTTGAATCAGAACTGTTTGACTAAACTGAATAACTTGAAATAGAAATATTTTGACATTGAAACTCTACTTACACTGAATTGAATTGTTTAATATAAAACTGTTTTGACATTTAACTGTGTGTAAACAAAATCCGTACTTATACTAAACTGAATTAGCTGAATTAGAACTGTTTTGGCAATTAAACTGTGTACTCATGCTAAACTAAATTGTTTGAAATAGAACTGACTATGTGCATAAAATGGATTTGGTGTTAAATAACCTACAAAGGTTGATATGCCATAAAAACCCAACCATCAACCAACCAACCAACCGTTTATCGGTAGTAATATCTCATCTACAGGGACGAACTCATAAGAGATGTACTCTTATGGACCCCCACACATAGCCGTGCAAAAGCAGGACGACCAGCACGAACATACATTCAGCAGCTATGTGAGGATACGGGATGTTGTCCTGAAGACCTACCTAGGGCGATGAACGATAGGGAGGAGTGGCGAGAGAGGGTCAGAGATATCCGTGCTACCAGCGCGATATGATGATGATGAATATCTCATATACAAAAAGTGATGTCGATATTCACACAGGAAAGGCATGGACTATAGATAGGCTGTCAATTATATTTAAATCTGATCTCTCAGATAAAATAATATAGGATTTCTTCCAAAGCTGTAGCCATGTCTGTACTACTGTACAGTTGAACCACATGGACTTTAATGAATCACCCAGAAAAAAAGCTAGATATGAATTACACAAGGATATTACGGGCTGTTTTAAATAAATTCTGGAAGTAGCACCCGACAAAACAGCAGCAATAGAGCCACTTACCTCCCATTTCACTAGGTGCCCGTGGTGTAGTCGTTATCGTCGTAGGAAATGGACACGGCGACACGAGTTCAAATCCTGGACGAGACTGATTGCATTTCACATAGCACTAATACCCTTGGGAAAGGTATGAATCCAATTATTCTCCCTCCAGCTATGGGTAAATACTAGGTTCTTCAGCCTTGGTGAGGCAACTAGTCTAGGAGAAGGAAAACTCTGAATTCAAACCTGTTAAACTCCGCTTAAAAATTGACCTTGTGTCATATCCTGCCCGAGCGGAGGGGTTGGTACCTCCCATTTCACTAACCACCCAAGCAAGACAAATGGTATGCTGGGAGCAGTTGGAGAACTAAGGCCAAACTCATAAGCGATGTTCTCCTCTGGACTCCTACACATGGACACACCAGTGTTCGCAGGCCAGCAAAAACTTACATTCATCAGCTCTGTGCAGACACTGGATACTGTGTAGAAAATCTGCCAAGAGCAATGGCCAGTAGGGGTGGATGGTGAGAGTCAAACGTGTTTGTACTATGAACATGACTAGATGGGGACGATCAAAGACAATTTCAAAACCAGTAATGCTTCTTGCGTTATCTGAGGAGACTCAAACAAGCAATAATTCTTGAGAAATTAATTTAACAATATAATTTCATACTCTCTTTTCTTATTGAAATGTGACCCATTCGGCCGGGGCTGTAGAATACGCTGGCTGCATCTCTGCTGAGAGGTAGGACTCCCACCTCCGTCGAGTGTCCTGGATATGACATGGAACCATCTGATGGTGAAGCTCCAGTCCTGGAGCATCGGGGAATGGAGAGTATCCCTTCATTGCTTTTACTCCCATGTCCACTCTGACCCGGAATGGTAGTACCTTGTTAGGGTCCCAATCTATGGATCAAATAGAACTGTTTAATCATTTACTATACTTGAAACCATTTAACTGTATGCATACAAATGAGCACTGGTTTGTTAAAAAATGTTACGTAGAAACTCTTCGCTTATATATATATATATATATATATATAAGCAGGATTTGGTATTAAATAACTCACAAGAGTTGATATGCCGTAAAATGCAACCAACAAACCAACCAACCCTATTGAAATGATGTATTTTGGAAACTTACATAAAGATATTTGTTAAAGAATTTCTGCAACGCTTTTATCTGACAACATAAAACATCATAAAATAGAAAAAGACTTTGTCACATCCAGCTGAATCGTTTGAAATTTCTCTGTAACATTTTGTACCACTGTAAAATATGCACTGCTGGAACTTTGACTTAATTAAGCGAATTCATTGTTAAGATAATCTGAAGCAGATCTCGAAGCATCTTAGAATTATATCTTCAACAAGCTACAATTTAATAATTGGCTATATTTTTAGTGTTTCCTTCTCCCAACCACTAAGAAGGTGTTGCAGGGAACAATTAAAAAGAAATAAAAAAGAAATTAATTAAAAAAATGTAGCAGTTTCCCCAAGAGGCTTCAGACAGGAAACGAAATCCGCGCATGCCTGAAAAGATGAGTTCCCTGGCGCCGCAGAAAAAACCTCTCAGTAAGCAGTTACCACTTCAACTCGAAGGACCTACTCCTCTCTGCTGCTGGTGGGGAAGAACTCGTGTCTGCTGATTCTCGGCTTAGCAGTACGCTGGCTCTCCTGCCTGTAGCACCCTGTGTTGAACATACCTACCGGACACTTCAAACTCACAACTCACCAAAAGTATATTTCAACGCCTTGTCTGGGACATATTTTTCGAGCGGGACAGACCAACTCTCCTTTTCACTAACTCTTCTTGACGATTCCAGTAGCAGTAACAGACCATCACAACATAAGATGAGCACATTCAACTTTTAGGCCAGTGTTCCTTTAGGAGTTCATTCTTTCATCATTTATTCATTCCTCTTAAACCGACTGGTCCTCGAAACTTCAAGGTTAGATATTTAATTTGAAAACTATCAATATCTTCGTCAACTCATTTGTTCTTCCTTTTAATATAACAAGAGGCAACAGAACACAACAACCTCAACTGCCATTTTTGTATAAATGGTAATATTAACTGCCCTTTTGTTATACTTTCACTAGAGTTCTTCTCTTTCGTAAATTCCCCTCCCGCTTGTTCTTCCTACTCTTTAAAAAAATTCATACGACTCGTCATTGTGTTTGTCATTTACATTGTTCGTTCCCATGAAGATGGCTCCAGCTGGGACTGAAAGTACTTGGGTAAAAGAACGGTACCTTTTTGAATTCATTTCATCCAGATGCCAAATGACTCATACGAAGACTTGAACGGATCACTTATAGAATAAGCAGACGCGAAGCATTTGTCTTATTCTATCAGAAATGTTTAAAAGAGAAAATACTACATATATATATATATATGTGTGTGTGTGTGTGTGTGTGTGTGTGTGTGTGTGTGTGTGTAGAATGAAAAAACAAGATATTCAGAGGATGTATTTATTTATATAGATATATATTTACCTATGTATATATATATATATTTACATATGCCAACATTGAACATTTCGGTTTTTTAAACCATCTTCGGGATGATGGTAGTTTGTGATTTTATGTCTCATCTCCCCTCAAATTCTTTTCAAATGAAAAAATGTAAAAAAATTCTTAGCGTTCTGTTATCGTTGCTACTGTTCTGTTTCAAAATACATTTGTAGAGTTCGAAAATTTTATTTCTATTAAAAGAAAGGAAGGGGATGCTGGTTTAAAAAAAATTGAGCCGTTATAAGAATGAAGAAATTTTTTTCAAAAATAGTATCTATCTATCTATCTATAGTTGGTTGGGTTTTATGGCGTATCAACCTTTATTGGTTATTTAACGCTATTTCTTTCTTATGCGTATATTAGGTATACATGATTTGTAAGCCAGTAGATTGTGGGTAATTTTGTGTATGTGTTCTATAATCATATTTTCCAACCCCTCCGCTCGGGCAGGATATGACACAAGGTCAATTTTTTAAGCGGGGTTTAACAGGTTTGAATTCAGAGTTTTCCTTCTCCTAGACTAGTTGCCTCACCAAGGCTGAAGAACCCATTCTGTCCTACTATTTACTCATAGCTGGAGGGAGAATTATTGGATTCATACCTTTCCCAAGGGTATTAGTGCTATGTGAAATGTAATCAGCCTCGTCCAGGATTTGAACTTGTGTCGCCGTGTCCACTTCCTACGACGATAACTATTACACCACGGGCACCTCCATAAACACCGCGGGCACCTCCATATACACCACAAACTTAAATCAATCAAAGAATTAATGTAAAAGGAGAAACTATAAAACATTTAATAAACTAAAACTTTCTGAATTAAAATTTCTTTCAAAATAGAACTAATTAATCTCACTGAGTTAAGTATCACCTTAGATTCTCAGGTAATACCTTTCAACTTTAGTCCAATATTCTCATTGTCAGATGGCAAAGCTCGTCCTTAGTTGTGTAACATAAAAACAGGTTTTCCGAAAAATCAGGACCCACCAAAAGACCTTTCATCTGATCTCTTTCAACCATGTCATTAGTCGTCCTTAGAGGAACTATTGGTTGTGGTGATTGTTTGTTTGGTGTGAGCTTTATTTATTTGGAAGGTTTATATATATAAACTGGAAGAAAAACTCAACAGACCGTCATTTGGCTATTATAAATTTAATTCAGATGATCACGAAATGAGAAACCAACCTCTTGAGATAGCCATCACATAATGGGCAGAAAAAATATTCTTTCAATGGATTCTTACTCATAAAAAAAATTGATTTAAACCAAATTTACGTCCCATCCTACCCTATGAATTATCAGGGACATGTGTAAATACAAAATCTGAGAATAAAGCTATTAACACTCCATTTTCAAACTAAATGATCATTCTATGGCGTTTGCATTCATGAAGGACATGATTTTTTAATCCTCCAAATTCAGGGATAAATATGAAATGCTTATTAGAATCAGGGTGTCTCAAAATAGATCCAACCCATTAATATGATAGTAATTTATTACTGTGACTAGCGCACTTGCGGTCATTTGGAACACGTCCAGTAAAAAATGCACCCTTTCAGCTAGAGACATCAAATCAATGGGTTTTTTAAATTGTTATTATATCAGCTTCCAGGACATGCAACCTTTTTTTGAGTTTCTTGTCTCAGTAATAAATTCTTGTCATATGGGTTGTCAATGGGTTACATCAATTTTGAGACAGTTTTGAATGATTTTGTCTCCAAGTAAGTAGTGAGGCAAAATATTTTTCCTCTCTTATCCAAGGCATTGTGATCGAAGATTAAAAGTTATTATAGTAAACTATTTTCAAACCTGAAACAAAAAAGAACTCAATATTATTATTAGAAGAGTTATTAGCAGTTACATGGGTCCCATGTATATTGAGACACCCAGTATAATTATAATAGCAACCCACCAGATTCACAGATCATCAAGTTCTTGCGAGAACCAAGAAATAAAACTAAGTTCTAGATGTAGAGCTGCTATAAACAATAGCATAAACAGCAACTATGATAATAAACAAATAAGTTATTATCTATTTCCTCTTAAAAATCAATTGCAGATAAATAGCTGTAGTAAATAAAGTTGATATCATCAACAGCAAAAATGATATATCAAATCTATTACTTCAGGAAATATCTAATATCTAATACTATGTTATACCTGTGGGGTTGTTTGTTGAATAATTTGCTCTCACAGTTTATCTTGGCTCATTATTGAAAAGCAAACGATGTAAACGACGTGGACAAAAGAACACTCAAAAGAAAGCAATATAAACAAAATTAAATTTATATAACAAGTACATAAAAATTAAACATTACAAGACATTACGAATATTCTAATATAGCTTGTTAAATATTCCTCTGTGTGAGACTAGCTGGCAAAGCCAAGCTGTCTCTGGAAGTCAAAATGTAAGAGAAAGAGTGCTGTCTCTGGAAGTCAAAATGTGAAAGAATGAGTTATTGGAAGTCGTGAATATATATAATTAATCCTTGTCAAGTGATCGGCTTCAAACACACCGTTTATTTTGCGCAGGACAAAATCAAAGGTGAGGACGTAGTTGGGAGCATAAATCACATGACTTTCCGGACCAATAAGTTCTCGAGACTAATTAGTTTACCAACATCCACCATCTTTGTTTCAGGAACAAGTGAATCAGTATCCTATTTTCTAGAATGTTCTTGTATCACGGCCATTTTAAAAATATAGGAGTGTAAATCCTATATACCTATGCAAAAGCTAGATTCACCCCAGGATGCAATATAATTTTCCTATCTAGACAGGTTCCTCTCAGCTTTTTTGTCAACTTAGGATAGTGTACATAATTGGTTGTGTGGCCTTGAGACAGAAGTTTGCTTCTCACCACTTCAGCCACTTTCCCAATACCGGAATGTTGCCAGCTTGTTCCCCTTCTATCATTACTTTTATGGAAGATGTTCTGATGAGTTGTATTCATTGGTAGACTATTCAAATAGTTGCTATGTAGTTTCTAGTGAACTGCATCCATTCTTTCTGAATCTACCCCAAACCAAACGCATCTTCCATTCTAACTTCATCTTTCTTAGAACATCTGGACTATGGATCAAACTTCTTCAGGAATTTTTTCCATCCCAGCTGAAACCTCGAACTTTTAAATCCAGGGATAATAAGGGATTACCCGAAGTTAGGATTTTTGTCTTGTTATATTTTTGTAACACTTTTGTTATATCCTTACACTGCATTTGTCATTTTATAACCTTTTATTTTTAGCAGCCAATTGGCCTTGCTTATGTTGTATAGCCATGATTCAACTATACGTATTCATAAACATGCGGAAACATAATCAACAATAATGACGAACGAACACAATTCTTTAGAAAAATATACCTCTCACACTTTATTCTCGAAAGGGTTGCGAAAGGGTTGCTGGTTATGTGTGAGAGGTGAGTTGGAGACGGAACAGACTGCCACATATTGACCCCAAGTTCCGCTGAACGTAGCAGCACTTCTTCTTCATTCTGCTGGGCTGCTCAACCGGGGTCCTGAGGGCCCAAGCCCTCTGTCTGGAGCTGGTTCTCACTCCGCGGGCAACTGCGATTGGAACTGAACTGCAACTCGAACTCCAACTCTCAAACCGTCTGTGGCACCTGGTTATATAATTGTTTGACATCCACCTGCTTCCTGTGGGTGTCGCATGTGCACCGAATTCAACTCGTCCACAGGTCAAGGTGATATTCCGATATTTTCGACCGGATGCACCTGTTTCTTGATTGACGGCTCGGTCGAAGGTCAATATGTTACACTTAGTGTGACTTTGAGTATTAAATATATTGTCGTAGTCGAGGGTGACCCGAAGGCTCCTTTTTCATTAGCTACTACACCGAGGCGTAGAGGATGATGCTATGTCTTTATTACAGTGAGGTGTAGGGGAGGGCGCACCACTTTACCCTTGATCTCTTCCTTATAATGCTGAGTGTTAAGCAAGGCGGCATCAAGAACCATTTTTTTGAGTCTTTGGTATGATTCAACCAGAGATTGAACTCTGGTCTCCCGGGTCATTTGCGAACACTCTACCCACAAGGCTTGGGTTATATATATATATATATATATATGGTTCTGGATCTATACAAGGGTTTTATTTCTATTGAAAATAATGGACTGGGATACAGTAAGTCATGAAGAGCAGAAGTATTTTAATGGATGTACGGACTTCTGGGTCAGACAGGGTCAGCCAGGCTTAAGAAAGTTCAGGAGATGTGTCACTCACCTGTGTGCGGAAACAAACAAATTGGAGTCATGAGTGCAGATTGTATGATGAGAGATGAATGGGTGGATGCATACTGGTCGGTTGGTTGGAAAATCTCACAAGACAGAAAACGAGGAAAGAGGTCAGCTTTGGTTTTTACTTAGACTTTAAAAGCAATTAGGGTCCTGACATAAAATGAAGTAGCTTCATTTTAGAGGTCTAGCATTTAGACCTCCTCTCTGTGCTTTTGAACTTTCAAGGAGGCTCATGAGTAATTATGACTTAGTTTAAGATTTGTTTCTCTCTCAGATTGATTATAAAACAAACTCATTTTTCAGAAATGACCTGAAAATGGAAGCATCATAATAAAGTGGAAAAGTAAAACATAAACGCTTGTTTGGCTGCTTCTTTCATCACCTGTGATCAAGTGACAACCTCTGAGTTACTTGACAGCATAAGTATTTTCACTGTTAATTTTTAATGAGTTTTCCTGATGTTATCATTGGTTTTTATCATAACATTCAATGTTAAAAACTCTCTGTTTAAACAAGTAGTATGGACTTTCTGAATTGATTTAAGATAAGTTCTTGGGATATTTGATAACTTTCCCAAACACATAAACCATTCAAATTATTTTAATCTCGTTTTTTTTTTGTCTCCATCACTCAATTCTCAGATGGAATTGATGATACTGATATTGTCCATGTGATTGACAATGAAGGTTATGAGTCACCTCTCTAATATGGGAATTAAAAATGATATGATGAAATGGAAGGCTGGATGTTGGTTGGCTGAAAGTTGTCATATGATGAGAGAACTAGAAAGAGTTAACTTTAAGTTTTAAACAGTTGGAGTCCACACATAGAATTTGTGTTGATTCAGCCTCTTTGTCTTGTCAAATTCACCCAAAACTCATCAATCATTAGTAAGTTCAGCTTGATTGAATCTACTGTCCTGGTCACCTCCCAGCTTATTTATTCCCCAATAACTTAGAAAAAAAAAGGATCAATAAAATACCTGAAAATATGAAATTGCCTTAACATCTGGGCTAGTGTAATTATTTCATTAGAATAATATGAGACTGAACTGAAATTGTTATAACTTGACTAGGAAGATTTAACTCGTCTGTTGTATTGGACAGATATTAAATCTTAAAATCAACATTTATTTTGATTTTTTACAAAATTCTCATGGTTAGAAAAAAAAAAACTTCCTAGAAAATTGCCAAAGTCACCTAGGGCAGTTCTTTTGTGAGTAAGATGGAAAGTTCTGGGAGGACAGAATCATAAAGTGAACTGAAATATGGCAGAATATAGTTAAACAAAACTGTTAATATGCACTAATACCCTTGGGGAAGGTATGAATCCAATTATTCTCCCTCCAGCTATGGGTAAATAGTAGGGCAGATTAGGTTCTTTAGCCTTGGTGAGGCAACTAGTCTAGGAGAAAGAAAACTCTGAATTCAAACCTGTTAAACTCCGCTTAAACATTGACCTTGTGTCATATCCTGCCCGAGCGGAGGGGTTGGGTAAATATTAATATGCTGTTCAATAAAATTAATCTTGAAAAAAAAATTATTATTATTTATTTTTACTTAAAAAACTAAACAAAACTTTTATCAAACCCTCTGGACAGATATTTCCATTCTGACTTTAGATTTTTCTTTGTGTTAAATAATATATATATATATATATATATATATATATATATATATATATATATATATATATACGAGGATCATTAAATAAGTTTCCAGACTTTTTTTCGTTCGGGCACTTTTATTGATAGTACACACATGAAACTCTAGTACCCTTCGAAGTACTCTCCTCTGGCTGCAATGCACTTGCACCGTTCCAACAACTTCTGGAAGGTCCCATTGAAGTCCTCTTGTGTTAGCTTGTCAATGACCTTCGTCACAGCCTCTTTCATCTCCTCAGTTGTCTTCTAACGACAGCCTCTGAGATTAGGGAATAACCAAAAGTCACAAAAGGAACTGTCTTGATGCCCATCTTGATCAAATAGTCTGTGACAAGGATGGAGTTATGGACTGGTACATTGTCCTGCTGGAAATGCCACTGACCCGATTTGAAGAGTGCTGGCCTCTTTCGACGGAATCTCTTCCTGAACTCCCTTAAAACCTCAACATAGTAACCCTGACCCTAACCCTTTGGCCAATCAACTCTGGTGTATTGACTTCCTTACTCCTCCAACACCTTTCATCCTCCCTCACAGACTCCCTACCTTCCTTGAATCTCTTATGCTACTCAAAAACTTATGCTCGATTCATGCAAGATGCCCCAAAAGCATTCCATACGTTTCTGTGGCATTTTTTTTCAAGTTTAAAACAGAATTTTATTGCATATCGTTCTTCTAAAGTGTCCTCACGTACAGATTACATTTTTGAAATTCACCAGCTGTGACAATCAGGCTGTATTCCAATTGCTGCTGTAGCTGTTCATTTGAAACTGAAATCATAACAATTGGCCAGTCATCTCATCAGATATATAGCAATAACATACTGAATTTTCAAGAGTCTATGATAATTTTAAATTCCTGTACAAAAAAAGGCTGGAAACTTATTGAAGGCACCACGTATATATATATATATATATATATATATATATATATATATATATATATATATATATATATTGAAAGTGCTCATGGGGAAATGGACACAGTGAACTACTTTATAGTAC
Organism: Sepioteuthis lessoniana; assembly: GCA_963585895.1. Taxonomy (NCBI): domain Eukaryota; kingdom Metazoa; phylum Mollusca; class Cephalopoda; order Myopsida; family Loliginidae; genus Sepioteuthis; species Sepioteuthis lessoniana. The sequence goes on along the minus strand of CAUZXS010005352.1, from coordinate 98,832 downwards.
TAATAACCTTAGGAAAAGTATATATCCGACTATTCTCTCCCAATCTATGTGTAAATAATAGGGGAGACTGGCCTCTTTAACTTTGGTATGGCAACCGATCTAGAAGGAAAACTCAGAATTCAACCTGTTAAATTTTGCTTAAAAAACTGACCTTTTATCAAATCTTGCTTGGTAAAGACATACACTCAATTGGTAAACACACACACATAGATATATAGATATAGATATACTGAGTCCGACCGAATGATCTCCCAGATTTAAAACTGCTACCCCATTCATGTGGCCTTGTGCTACATCTAAGCAAACGGCTCAGTAAATTACTTCTAGAAGTAATGAAAAGCCAAATACTACAAAATTTTAGAGAAAGGCTTCATGAGTATAACTTGTGAGGGCAAGAAACTGGACAATATAATCTTTAAAACAAAGTGATGATAATAACAAAACAAAAAAGGATTTTTTTCCTTTTTTTAGTAAAACTAAATTAACAGTAGGATCTGATATTGCTTCTTTTTACTTACATTACAAACCTAAGTAAAGTTGGCGAGCTTAGTCGAAAGCGACCCGAAGGCTCCCTTTTCAATAGCTACTACACTGAGGTGTACGGGAGGGCGCTACTCCATTCTCTGGATTGCTCCATTTTACCCTTTATCCTTACCTTGTAATGCTGAGTGTTAAGCAAGGCAGCATCAAGTACCATTTTTTGAGTCTTTGGTATGTCTCAACCATGTATTGAACCCCAGTCTCCCGGACCATTGGTGAACATTTTACTCATAAGGGCAATGGTCCACTCATTGAACAAGTGTTCCTACCCTCAAATTGTACCCTCAATTTCCATAGTGAATGCCCCTTCTTTATAAAAGAACAATCAAAGATAAATTGAAAAACAATTTGAAGCACCTTAACTTCAATCTAAAAAATCTGGGAAGATTATAGCGATGGGGATAACATTATTATTAGTATTATTGTTGGGTTTTTGGTTTAAGGTTTAAGGTTTAAGTTGGTTTTGTTGGTATTACTTTGGTTGCGTTGGTATTTCGTTGGTAGTTATCCCCTCGCTAAATGTTGATGGAAAATAAAGGTAATGGACAAAAACGAAGGCGTCGTTAGGTTTTAAAGGAAGGTTTAATCGCGGCATGAAGTAAAGGGTTTTACGCTGGTATGTTGCGAGCCTCGTAGTAAAGAAAGAAGGTAGGAAGCTGTTAGAGTGTATCATCTAATTTGTTTTTACCTAGAATCCCTTGGTCTAGAAGAATAGTCCGAAGGGATCCATAAACTAGATGGCTCTCCTCATAATGGTTGATGCGGCTACTCTATTCAGGAACAGACGAATAGACATCCGTTCCCTTTGGGGATTTCTGAGCGAGAGAGAGATTCGCGGGCTTTATTTCAATTTTTGCTGCTGCTAGGAAATATGGTTCGGGCTGAATAGGACAAGTCATCCTGAGTGGGTGAAAATATTCGGCGACTCTAACGGTCAAATTAAATTACGCGCCAAACAAAAATTTAAGTTTCTTTCTGCAACTAGATCAAGCATCAAATCGAAAGGAGTGGTGTAAGACATGTTTCATTAAGTTAAAGAGTTTTGAAGACAGTAGACTGAAGCATCACGATCAGCTTCATCTAGCTCTGAATCAGAAACATCATCAAAATCCTGCTTTAACAAATTTCATCTGTTGATGTGGTTTTGTTACCTGCACTCAAGAAAGCACAAATAAATATCTTCTCACCTGATTTTCTTCACAATCACCTCTGATAGCATGGAGGGGGTGTCCTCGTGGTGTAATGGTTAAAGTGATGGACTGCGGAATCATAGTACGCGAGTTGGTACTCCAGTCGCGCTATTACGTTCACTTTCGGGCAAATACCGATTGGGAAAGGTATGAACCCCCTTATCTTCCCAGCTATGGGTTAAATAGTGCCAGTACTGTTCTTCTAGGAGAATGGCTTTGGCATTAAATAACCAGCAAAGGTTGATATGCCATTAAACAAAGATAGCATGCATTGTTGTGGGGCATTCTGTCGTCCACTACTGGCCTTCGTTTATCATTCATGATAGGAGGGCAAAGTTAAAACATCACCAGATGCAACTATAAGCTCAAAGAACGCTGGAAAACATACTGGATCAATAATGTCAAAAAGAAAAGATGAAGATACTAATTAAAATTACTCTAGGAAATCTGAATGATACACTGACAAGAATGTCATGAAAACAAACAAAATGCGAATACTAGATTAAATAATTCATACAATGAAAAAAAAAAAAAAAAAAAAAGAAAATACACGACAATAATCAAGGAAGGCCAGATGCAACTAAACATCTGAGAAAACCAAAATGAGGATATGAATCCAAATAATTCTAGAAATGAAAAAGTGCACTACTGTATTTAAAGATCACCAGATGCAAGGATACACTCAAGGAAGTATATGTTGTCATAATATCAGACAATTGTAAAAACAAAAAATTAAAAAAACAATTCAGGGCTAAATTAAAAGGTCACCAAATGTAACTTTAAGAAGGCTGTTGAAGACACTGGCAATATGTTGTCATAAGAACAACCAAAATGAAAATACTAGTTGAAATAATTTAAAAAAAAACTTAATATAGGGCAAAATTAAAGGTTACTCGATGAAACTTGAGGAAGGCTGAAGAACACACTAGCAAGATAGCATTAAAAAAAAAGATGAAGACACTAGTTCAAATAATTTTGAAAACAAAATAAATAAATAGATAAATACACGCAGGGCAAAACTTTCACTAGATACGGCTTGAGAAAAGTTGAAGAATACACTGGCAAAATAGCATTAAAACAAACAAGATGAAGATACTTGTTCAAATAATTCTAAAAACAAAATAGATAAATAAATAAATAAATATAAGCTGGCCAAAACTTTCACTATATACAACATGAGGAGAGCTGAAGAACTCACTGATAAAATAGCATAAAAACAAACAAGATAAAGACACTAATAATAATATTTTTTTATAATTAAAAAAAGTGCTGAGCAATACTCAAGGATAAGTAGATGAAACTATACACGTAAGGGAAGTTGAAGAATTGCCTTGATAAAAATAAGAAAGATGAGGATACTGGTTTGATAATTAAAGACATAAAGAATCAGTGTGTCATAAAACCACGAAGCGTGTTATCAGCTTCTGAGTTGTTATCATTGACATGTTATTTATAGATAAGGCTGCTTATTGATAACAGGTTGCCCTTGAGTAACAAGCTGTTTATAACTAATCAGCTGTTTCCAAGTAATGAATTATTTATAGACAATTCACTATTTATACATGACCACTTGTTTCCAAGTGGATGGGTTGTATTTTCATAACAACCTACTTCTAGATAAGAAACAGGATTACCCACTTTTATTCATATAAATAGCTACATCACAGCGAAACAAAGATTAAATGCTAAGTCTCACAGGCCATCACTATTGTTATGTGTTTGATTCTTTCTAAATGCTCAACTCGCCTGACCTTGAGCCAGACTAAGCTGAGTGGTTAAGTTCTCTCTCTTGCTGCTTCAACTGAGGGATCTGGCAAGCATTGACAAAGAAAGAAATAGATTGGGTGACGTGAAACTTACACCCACACCCTATCCATACACTTATATTTTTCTGAATTATAAAATTAGTTTTTAGCACTGCACGGCACACCAGCTCTACCTTTGACGACTTTTTGTTTTTAAATTAAAGGTTTTTCTTGATAACTTTTTTCTATATAGCCCAGTCGGCTGGGGCTGCAGAATACATCAACTGCATCTCCGCAGAGAGGTAAGACTCCCTCAATGAGTGTCCTGTATATGACTCCAAACAATCTGATTGCGAGGCTCCAGTAATGTTGGAGCATTAGGGAATGTAGAGTACCCTTTTATTGCCATTGCACCCAGGTCCACTATGGCCCGGAGTGGTAGCACCTGATTGGGTCCCATCTACGGGCCAAATAGAACTAAACTGTGTACTTATGCTCAACTGAATTGTTTGAAATAGAACTGTTTTTGACATTTAAGCTGTGTACTGATGCTAAACTGAATTATTTGAAATAGAATTGTTTTTACATTTAATTGTGTGTAAACAAAAAACTGTACTTATGCTAAACTGAATTTTTAAAAATGGAATTTGTTTACTTATGTTAAGCTGAATTGTTTGGAATAGAACTGTTTTGACATTTAGACTGCGTACTTATGCTAAACTGAATTCTTTGAAATAAAACTGTGTTGATACTTAACTGTGTGTAAATAAATAAAAAAACTATTCTTATATTAAACTGAATTGTTTGAAATAAAACTGTTTATGTGTATAAAAATGGATTCGGCATCAAATAACCTACAATGGTTGATATACCATAAAACCCAACCCAAACATTTTTTCTGGAACCACTTTTTTTATAATTACTTCTGATAAAAGCCTTTTCATATATACAAAGAGCTATGATTTCTATTTCAAAATCCTATTAATTAGAAATCCATATAAATTAATCTTTTGACTGGTCATGGTAATCTTTCGGTGGCTGTTTTTTTCTCATTAGTAGACGCCATCCTCATAGATGATTAACAATAATAGTTCCCTGACTGAACTATTCAATCCTGGGAGTTGACCAATGAGGCTCCTCCGTCCAGGATCAGGTAAAGCTCACCATTGATCCGCCTTTGAATTAATCTGCCTTGCTTCACATCCACAATTATGCATTCCATGGTTTCTATTGCTATAGGCTAGTGTGGCTCGTATAATTCCCTCTCAACTCTATTATCCAGTGACAAGCCAGGGCACGAGCAAGACATGCTGGGCTTTGCTAGAGAAGTAAGTATAAATGAATTTATAAGCGACGTTTTCTTATAGAAACATCAATGTTGGCCGACCAGCAAGGACTTACATATAACATCTCTGTGCTGACATTGGATGGAGTCTAGAGGACCTGCCAGGAGCGATGTAGGATTGGGACGAATGGCAAGAAAGTCAGGGATCTTCGTGCTATTAGCACGACTAGATGATGATTTTGAATTGTATTATATATATATATATATATATATACGTGTGTGTGTGTGTGTGTGTGTGTGTGTGTATTACTTTTCTACCTTTTCCTTGCCTAGCAAAGAAATCCACATTAATCACAAATTCACATGCACACACACATACTTAAAAACATTCACACACATGCACATACAAACATATATATATATATATATATATATATATATATATATATATTTGGTTGAGACATAAATAATTCCCGTTTTAGTAAAATTTAATTTATTCATGAGTAATTTAACGATGAATTAATTTTAATCAATAGTATATTCGCCATTATTTTGAGTCACCTCTTGCCATTTATCAGGTAGTTTTTTGATTTCCCTCTCGTAAGATTCAGCTAGTTTCGAGCGAAAGAGGTTTTCCAGAAAAATTTTTACTCGATTTTTTAAAGAAATTCTTTTGTCATTCAAAGTATTTTAAAGAGAACAAAAAAGATGGAAATCACTGGGTGCAAGGTCTGGTGAGTATGGTGGTTGACGTAAAACAGAACAACCTAAATCCAATATTTTTCCTGCGTGATTCTTGCTGAATGTGGCTTTGCGTTATCATGGAGAAGCAAATTTTTTTAGTGACGAGTACAGGACGTTTTCTGAAAAGTTTTTCATGCATACGTTGCAGCTGTTGAGAACAAAAGTCTGCATCGAGCGTCTTACTGTGGTTTAAAAACACAAAATGAATAATATCACGGTGATCCCACCATACATACAGAATAATGGAGGTGCACGTAGTGTAATGGTTATCGTCTTTGGAAATGGACGCGAGTTCAAATCCTGGACGAGGCTGATTGCATTTCACATGGCATTAATACCCTTGGGAAAAGAATGAATCCAATTATTCTCCCTCCAGCTATGAGTAAATAGTTGGACAGACAGGGTTCTTTAACCTTGGGTAAAGTCTAGGAGAAGGAAAACTCTGAATTCAAACCTGTTAAACTCCGCTTAAAAAATTACATTGTGTCACATCCTACTCGTACGGATCGGTTGGTAAATACATACATACGGAATAATTTTTCGTCCATAAAGCTCCATCTGGGGGTGTCCTCGTGGTGTAATGGTTAAAGCGATGGACTGCGGAATCGTAGTAAGCGAGTTCGTCCTCCAGTCGCGCTATTATGTTCACTTTCGGGCAAAATACCCTTGAGAAAGGTATGAACCCCTTTTCCTCCCAGCTATGGGTTAAATAGTACCACTACTGTTCTTCTAGGGAAATGGCTTTGGCATTAAATAACCTAAAAAAGGTTGATATGCCATTAAACAAAGAAACCAAACCAAACCAAACCAAGCTCCATCTTGATAGGAGGCTGCGGATATTCATCCTTGTCAATCCACTGCATTTTGCGTTGAACATTGACGTAAAAGACCCATTTTCGTCACAAGTGATGATTTTCTTGACTAACAGGTTATTTCTCAGCCTAGAAAGAAGACTTGTTGCTATGGATATGCGATATTGCTTATTCTCCTGTAGCAGAAAGAACTTTGTATGTTTGGTGCGTAAATTATTTTGACTGATGGTCTCCCCATATATTTTCACCCAATGGGGATGACGAATCCCATTCGGCCCGGATGACTTTCCCGGGCAAATCGAATTCGGTGAAAGCCCGCCAAACTACCTCCTCCTCAAAATCTTGCGAGCAGGACGGATGTATTTCCGTCCGCTCTCTTCCTGGCGGCGGAGTTGTAACATCATGAGGAGAGCCATCTAGTTTATGGACCCTTGAGTCTAACCTCCTAGACCAAGGGTTACCTATTGGATATAAACTAGATGTACTTATTCCGCCATTTAGAGGAAAACTTTTCTTCACTCCAAAAATCCACGAGACAACAAAATACTGGCAGCATGCCAAATGCCTACTTTAATTCTTTCTCAATTTGATAACTATTTTCTTCTTCCCACGAGACTTTCGACACAAAAGACTTCCCTTCAACTCAAGCCGCCATTAAACCTTCTTGAAAACTTTCAGCATCTTCGTTCCGACTCATTTATCTCCTAACATCACGTAGGAGTAAGCATGACTATTTTCCTCTTTAATATCCTCATTAAGCGTATGAAGAACCAAAATGCCCTGCTTGCTCACTTTTTCTGTTTGTTTATAAGAGGCGGCAGATTGTGGATTGGGATGTAATGAGGTCTCGAATACCTTTGCGTGGATTAAATTTCACCAATTCTCTTGAAGCATCTTAATCGATGTCTGATGAGCATCATGGTCTGGGTTCATCTTTCATTGATGTATTACCGGAACGAAACTTTGAAAATCAGTTTAGGGCTTAGTGGCCAGTTACCTACCCGATAAAATAAAACGGGGTTTCTTCCAAGCAGCGGTTGTGTCAATACTACTCATTGTAGTACTGACGCAACATTGATGCACCACATCGACGCTGACAAAACGCATAGAGCGAAAGCCAGATGGAGACTGCAAAAGAATGCTACGAGTTATATTGAACAAATCCTGGAAGCAACAACCCACAAAACAAGAGCTGAACAGCCACTTACTACCCATCTCTAAAACTATCCCCGTGAGACAAACAAGACAGGCAAGATACTGTTGAAAATGTAAGAACGAACACATAAATTACGTTCTCCTATGGACTCCTGCACATGGACGTACTAGTGTTGGTCGACCAGCAAGAACGTACCTACAACAGCTCTGCGTAGACACAGAACGCAGTTTAGAGGACCTGCCTATATATATATATCTATCGAACCAAAGTAATTATTTCCTCATATTCTCCTCTTCAGCTGTTACTAGTCGTTTCATGCATTAAAAAACGCAATCATCAGACAGGAGTTTTGGGGATCAATAACAAAAAAAAAAAAGAAGAAAATACTAGTAACAGCTAATCAAGGGAATGTGAGGTAATAATTCTTTTAGTTTTTATACTACATTGGTTATTAGCATTTTATTTTATCTAACATTTTTAAACGATTGGTGCTTTTTTTGCATCTAGATGTTTTCCTGTTTATATATATATATATATTGTTTATGGGCAAGGTATCATTACTGAGCTCCAAGTCCAAAACTGGTTTTCAGTTTCGTTTTGGGGATACGTCATTGAGAAAAAAAAATTATGTTTGTTGATTAATTCAGTGTTGACCATTAATTTGCTAAGGTTTGCCTTAGTTAGCCAAAGCTTAGCAAATTAACTCAACAGATGATTTGTTTATTGTAGTGGATTTTTTCATTGGACCAGCCACACATTTTGGATAAGCTGATAACAGAATAATAGTAGATCACTGTACCACTTAATCTCTGAACAGCACACCTCAGGTTTTAAATTCAGAGTTTTTCATTCTCCTAGCTTGGTTACTCTACCAAGGCTAAAGTGCTCAGTTTGTTCAACAATTTTCCCACAGTTGGTGTGGGGAGGGAGGAAGAGATGGATTCATGCTTTTCCTAAAGGTATGAGTATAAAGTAAAACACAGACTCATCCATGATTTGAACTCAGTAGAGTCTACCTGCAATAATTATTGTTATATTATGCACGCTTTGATATATATATGGGGGCGTGCAGTATAGATTTTTTGGTAAGCAAAGAAAAGATTGCATTGAAAATATGGAATGGGTTGTGATACACACATTGTTGAAAAATTTGGCCAAATGAGTTGGTCCAAGCAGCCAATTTGGTCCTACAATTTTGTTTTTTTCATTTTGCTATAATAGAAAGAAGACCACATCTCTTTCCCTACCAGTTGTGCACCTAAAGAAGGTCATAGAGAGGATCGGTAACCAAACATTGTAGTATAACAAAACAAACAAAAAGAATTAGCCCAATAGTATAATCCACTTTTGGAATATATTGTTCCATGTTTATTTTCGTAATGTTTACAATATATATATATATATATATATATATATATATATATATGTGTGTGTGTGTGTGTGTGTGTGTGTGTGTGTGTGTGTTCCCCTACCCCCGTAGGGTTGAGCTCTCTAGCGAATGAAGTAATCGCGTTGCCATTAGCGCATATGCAAGGCTCTTCATATATGAATTGAGCTCTCGGTAGCTGTTAAGCGGATGTATGTAAACAATAGTAATTGGGATTCATAACCGTTTGAAATTTACTTCGCTACTGCTGGTATCCTCGTGGCTGAGGGGTAGAGTCTTGGATTGGCGTTTGAGTTAACCGGGTTTCGATCCCAGCTACGGGAATCTAGTATGTCTAGCCAAACTGATAGAACGAAATAGATCTGTCTGTGAATGACTATATATATCATCAAGATGGGCTGACGGCACAGATTCCGTTATATACTGAAGAGGAAGAAGAGATACTATACAAAGATCCATGCCTAAAGCCTAGGGTCATGCCAAGCAAGAGTACCAGAGAATGATATTTTATACCACAACATGCAAATACTAAATTCTGAAGTGTTAATTCATACATGAATAATTTCACTGTTTTGACTTGATTTATGCCACTACACTTTGATATTGAAACGTAAAGCCCTCGTGGCTATGACCACCAAAGAACTCAAGTAAGATTTTTACTGTTTTTGTATCTTTTCATATACTGCTTGTTCATAGAACAATTGGTCCAGATTTCATCTGTTAGGATACATTTGTGTACGTTTATTAATACTTATTGTATGTACAAATGTCATTCAATAAATAAGGTGAATTTTGCCTTAGGAGTTGACTGTAAGAATTACCATTCAAAGTTGCTCCTTTTTCAAGAAAATCAATAGGAATTGGTACTTTCACAACCCAGAAGACCGCTACGCCCAGGACTTTTTCCCTTATTGGAGAGTCAGTGTGTTTTCATTTCATGGGCTGTATTTTCGACTCTGGCCTGTTGCGACAAACCGATCTTTAGCACAATTGTAAACTTTTTTTTTTACTAAATCAGAACCAGAAGAGCTACGAGTAAATACAGGGCAGATTGGGTACTTTAGCTTTGGTATGACAACCGGTCTAGAAGAAGGAAAACTCTGAATTCAGAACCAGGAGGAGACCTGCGAGTAAATACAGGGCAGATTGGTTACTTTAGCTTTGGTATGGCAACCGGTCTAGAAGAAGGAAAACTCTGAATTCAGAACCAGGAGGAGACCTGCGAGTAAATACAGGATAGATTAAGTACTTTAGCTTGGTATGGCAACCGGTCTAGGAGAAGGAAAAACTATGAACTCAGAACCAGGAGGAGAGCTACGAGTAAATACAGGGTAGATTAAGTACTTTAGCTTTGGTATGGCAACCGGTCTAGGAGAAGGAAAAACTATGAACTCAGAACCAGGAGGAGAGCTACGAGTAAATACAGGGCAGATTGGGTACTTTAGCTTTGGTATGGCAACCGGTCTAGAGGAAAAACTATGAACTCAGGACCAAGAGCCATAGCGCTTTCAATTCCTTCCATAAAAAACTTATTTGCTAAGGAAAACTCAGAATAAACACGGACATAGTGGGACTGTATTCCTATGCTCTACGAGGAGCCGACAGAATCAGCTGCAATTTCTCTTACTAAAATAATTATTCACATAATTGATAATATTGATGATATTTACAAGTACTTCTTCAGGCTGAAGATGTTAAATGATTACATGTCATTATTGAATTTATGAAAAATACATTATTTGAATACAGCATCAGTATGTCTACAATGATTTTTCACAAAAATTCTTGGACTTTTCAGGATTAGATACATATTTTTCCATAGATTAACTTTGATACCAATTTACTACCGGGAATCATTTTAATGTCATTACAACTGGCTTTGATCCAAGTTTGGATTTCTTACCCAGTGTAGACAGGTACTTCAGCCAGTAAAGAAAGAATGTGTTCCATTAATTTGGCTTTATACTTGACCAGGTAAGCTTTTATAGACTTAAACGAAAATGTGCCATTATACTTTTTCATTTTTTTTCCTCTGTTCAAATCAGTTATTTAAAAAAAATGTTTCCAGAGTTTTCTTAAGGTTATTGATTAATTTTAATGATTATTTTTAAAAAGCTTTGTAAAAAAACGATGTCTTGGAAGAAAGAAAGAAAGAAAGAAAGAAAGGAAAGAAAAAATGAAGGAAGGACATGAGAACATACGAAGAAAGAAAGAAAGAAAGAAAGAAAGAAAGAAAGAAAGAAAGAAAAATGTAAGAAGAGGAAGGAAGTAAGGAAGGAAGGATATGAGAACAAAGAAAGAAAAAAAAAACAAAGAAAGAAAGAAAGGAAAGAATGAAGGAAGGACATGAGAACATACGAAGAAAGAAAGAAAGAAAGAAAGAAAGAAAGAAAGAAAGAAAATATAAGAACAGGAAGGAAAGAAGGAAAGAAAGAAGGACCTGAGAACATATGAGAAGAAAGAAAGAAAGAAAGAAAGAAGATATGAGAAGAGAGAAAGAGGGTATGCGGAGAGAAAGAAAAGAAAAATAAAGTAAGACAAACGAAGGGAAAAAAGGAGTTGTTAAGAACAGAAGCAAGTCAAAGAGAAAGAAGAGTAAGAAAAGGATTTTTTTGTCATACAAACTTTAACAGCAGATCTTTTATGCACACACGCATATGCACGCACACGCGTTCAAATTCTTTTCCTTTCTTTCTTTTTTTTTATCAAATGCACCAATTAACTGTATCAACCTCTTTATTATATGTACATGAATTTTATTTATCGTATTCATTTATTTTTGTTTTTATTTTTATTTTTTTTACTTCTGTTAAATCTCTCTTGTTGCTCTTACTCTACATACTCGCTTTAAAAATGTTTTTAAGCAGTTGCAGATCGCTTGTTAACCACTGTGAGGAAGGGAAAGGTACCCTTTCTCTCACACATTTTTTGGCTAATTATGGTATCACAGAGCTACCCCACGGTTGACTGAGCCTTATAATCATACTGTCTCCTTCCTCCCTTAGATAACTACTTGGTAGTAAAGTTATTGTTTTTTTAGTAACACAATAGGGTCATATAGTTCAGTGGCGGTGTTAGGTTCAACTGTTCCTACTCCAGCGAATTGGTAAATTTGTATACTTCACAAAAGACTCTCTGACAGAAAAAAAACAACGAAAGCAAAAACGAAAACAAAAACAAAAACAAAAACAAACAAAAATGAAATGAATAAAAGCAAAATAAAAGATTAAAATAGAATAAAGAAATAAAAATGACACATGTTGATAAAAACGTCCGAACATACAAAAAGTTTAATTCTATTGGATTAAAATTTGTATCATTGAAGGAAAATCTAATTTTAAAATTTAATTAAAAAAAAAAAGGAAAAGAGGTATTCAACTGACACCCTTTCATGCCAGAATATGGCACAAGGCCGTTTTATAGTGGGGCCGTGCACGAATCAAGGCTCATATGCAGCAGGTGCAAAAATAACTGAACTCCGTCGGCATTCCACTAACGAAGCGCCTCAAGCATTAACTTAGTCCTGCAAGCAGACAAAGGCCAGGAGGGACGACCTCCCTGAAGCCAAGTGATCATATCTTTACGCAACCACTTGGCACGAATACCAGGTGACCAACCTGAAGGCTTCGGTTTTGCATTTAAAAAGTTACTTACACCGTAAAACGATGTCAACGTGTAATAATTTGCAAAATGACAAATTTGTTGAATTTTGAAATGAATTTTTGAATTAAATTCTGAAATTTCAAATTTTAAAAATTTACTAGAAATCAGCCATCTTTGGTAGGTCTGGGACTAGCTATCCCCTACGAGAAAGTCCAAGTCTGATATTCGAAAAGAACAGACCTAATATGTTTCTTGGCTACTTCAACTGCTGAACCATAATATCAGTTCGGAATTTTACGAGCGACAACAAAGTTTAATCATCAAAGGAATTCAGAACTAACATACATACGATAAAAAAGAACACAAACGTTTGTATAAACTTTGCACAAACAAAATTAATGCACACACGAAAACAGATATGAAAATTATTGATTATTACCAAAAATATATAAGTATATAAAAGTAGAACTCAACTTCCTGTTATTTGTTTTTTTTTAATACATTTTTTAGTTATAATTTATTTAAATTTTAACCTTTTATCACAGTTACTCGGAAGACTCATCTGATGATATTAAGCTACATTTTATTATAGTAACTCGTTACATTAATTTGTAATAAACTGTATCCTCGTAACAAATCCAGTTCTCTTCTAGCTATGGTTAAATAGTAAAGCATTTGGAGCTCTTTAGCCTAGTAAAGGAAACCCGTCTTAGGCTTTCGATAATGGGTCAACTTAGAGATCTTTTCTTGTTACTTGTGCCATGTTGCCTAGTACAATCTATCATATAATATTTATCGAAAAATAGATATTGCCAAGTAAACTATATTGCCTTAAGATGCTGCTCAACTTCACCGTTTTAACAAGAATGTTTTAAGCATGTCTTGATCGAATATTAAATTTGATATAAAGAAAAATAACTACGATAAAGTACAATCTCATTTGAAGCAATAAAACCACCATAAAGTACAATCACATTTGAAGCAATTCACAGATCTTATACCCTAACTACAAATCTATCCTTAATATATATAATAAAAAGTATCCTCTTGTCTTCGTTTGTTTAGTTGAGTTTTATATCATATCAACTGTAGGATACTAATGTTAATGAATGAAAATACAATATTAACAATAGTGCTACAAAAAATAAAGAAATTTATTTCTTTGTTGGGAGCTGAAATATAAAAGTGTATACAGCGATTCGTGTATCAAGTCACGACCATAAAGACTAGTTCTGATAGCAGCGTGGATAAGATCTTTATCCAACTTGAAATTGTAACATGGCACCGTTGTTTGGAAATCAAACGAACACGGCGCCGCTGAGAAAACAGTACGTATCACTCCGGGTTGGCATGAGAAATTGATCTGTGTTGTCTGGAATATTGTGTGTTTTATAGCATGAAGGTGGATCCCACGCACACGCGTTGATTTTCGAAAATTCTTTGGGTGCATATTTTAGAGACCTCCTATTCGTCCTAAAAACCATTTTCAATTGTCAATTTTTTAAACATCTGCGTGGGCATTAGTTGGAGATCTTTGCGCCCATTTTAATCCGTTTTTTCCAGAAAATTCTTTTGACAAGGAAATTGCATCATTTCCTATATCAACCATTGTGGGTTATTTAATGCAAAATTCTGTATTTATATATACATTAAATATATGATTTGTAAACAAATTTAATACATACACACAGTTAAATGATCAAATAGCTCTATTTCTAAAAACTCAATTTAGCATGTCATCAAAGTTAAATGGTTCCAAGTATTGCTACGGATTCGGTCATTTGTTAACACACAGTTAAATGATAAACAGTTCTATTTCTAACAATTCAATATATCATTAGTCATTTGTTTGCACACAGTTTAAAATGTCAAACAGTTCTATTTGACCCATAGACAGGACCCTATCAGGGGCTACTACTCCGAGCCATAGTGGACCTGAGAACAATGGCAATGAAGGAGTACTCCACATTCCCCAAATCTCCAAGTCTGGAGCCTTGCCATCAGATGGTTTGATGTCATATCCAGGACACTTGCTGGGAGAGTCTTACCTTTCTGCAGAGACGCAGTCAGTATATTCTACAGCCCCAGCTAACTTGGTTGGATGTATTTTTAGATAGTAGATTTTCTTATTGTCAGGTCTTATTGAAGATGACTGACAAGGGTATAATGTTCAGTTTTTTAGTCAGCTTTTCTTTTTGGTGAACGAGATATTGCAACCGTGTTTGTTAGAAGTCTCTGTTAGTATAATCAGATTGGATACTTAAAAGAATGCGAGGTATCTGAGGAGACTTTGATGTCACTTACCAGAATCCAGTGTAAAACCACCAAACAAAACTGGTGTGAAAAACTTGCAAGCAGTTAAATAATAAACATCTTTATCTAAAAGATCACACAACAAAATATTGTCATTTTAAGAAAAGCATAATCACTAACAATTCAATTTTTAGTGAGGAAATATTGTTACATGTTGTTACGTTGTTATTTCCTCACTAAATGTTGTTGGAAAATAAAGGAGTGAAGAACCAAGATATCGAAAATTTTTTATGAAGGTTTGATGACAGCGAGAATAAAGGGTACCTTCATGTGGGAAGTCTCGTAGGAAGGAAGGAAGGAAATAGTTATGGAGTTGAGAAGGAATTTTAGCAGCTAAATGTCTGAGCGGAATGTGCGTCGCTCCAGTTAAAGCATTGTTGAATGTCTGAGTGAGATATGGTCACCATAGGTGTAGCAAAAGTTGTGTTTGCTGGTTAAGGGCAGGAATGATGTAGTCACCCATGAATGTGTGGTCCTGGTTGTTGTAGGAGAGAAGCATGAATGTCTCTAGAAAATGTTGCCCAGAGATGAAGTAGCTGGATGTCTGAGCGAATTACGCGTCGCGGTAGACATAGCTAAGGTTAGAGGCGAAATGAAGGTGTTCCTGTGTGCGGCGGATTGAATGCATCTAATTCATAATCAACTAGGAACCCTTGGTCTAAGAGAGTAGACTCAATAGGTCCATAAATTAGATGGCTTTCCTTATGGTGTTGTGATGCTGCTGATATGAAGGGAGTGGACAGTAAGTACGTCTGTCCTATTCGAAATATTCTAAGGAAGAGATAGTTCGGCGGGCTTTCCCTAATAATCAAACACGTCTTTTGTTTACACAGTTAAATCATTAAAAAGTTCTATTTGATCCATAGATAGGACTCTTATCAGGTGCTACCACTCCGAGCCACAGTGAACCTGGGAGCAATGGCAATGCAAGAGTACTCCGTATTCCCCAAACTCCAGCATTACTGGAACCTCACCATCAGATTGTCTAATGTTATATCCAGGAGGAGACTCGTTGGGCGGGGGGTCTTACCACTCTGTAGAGATGCAGTTGGTGTATTCTACAACCCCAGCCGACTGGGGTGTCTTGTCTTCGTAAATACTTGGGGGAGTCAAACGTTTTGCAATATTTTGGTACATGCTTGTTTGCAGTCTGTATACCCCGTGATCGAAGCAGTTCAAGTCGTGGTAGGTACCTGCTGTATCATGTTAGTTGGTGCGCTGACATGTGTTTTTTTCCGTGAGTGATTTAAACGCCGCGCAGATGAACATGCAACGTAGTTTAATCCGGGAATTAATGCTATACGAATTCGAACTGGGCTAGAACGAGGCGGAAGCAATAAAAAATATTGTTGCTCGAATGGTGAAGGTGCAGTTGATCACATTACAGTAACCAGATGGTTCAAGAAAATTCGTTCGGATTATAAGACCGTTGACGATCAGACATGGTCAGATAGGCTTAAAACCGTGTGTTCCGAAGCCGTGTTCCAAGCCATAAAAGTAAACATGGCGAGTAATACTCGAGGAGTATTAGGTAAGCTTATAGCCCTATATGGTTCATCATCTTCATAACATCCGCAAAAGCATATTGAGCTGTTGAATTATGCCAAACGTTACCAAAATATTGCAAAACTTTTCACTAACCCTTGTATTTATTAAAAATAACAAAATCTCATAATCTAAAAAACTTCATAAGTAATTTTTCGTACATATCTTTTCAACACATCTTTTAACTTTTTGTATATATATCAATAAATTCTTGGTTATATATACCGTCCAGTAGGCGGGGTTTACAGTACGTTGGCTATTCCCAATTGACTATTCCCCATGGGGGTGTCCTATATATAACATTAAAATGCTTTTGATAGGGAGGCTCCAGTTGTGGAGATCTGATGGGTGTGGAGTACGCTTTCATTTCCATTATTCCTATGTCCATTCTGACTCGGAGTGGTAGTACCTGTTAGGGTCCCATTTATAGATCAAATTGATCGCTTTGAAAATTAATCGTTTCGATTGGACCGTGAGCAAAAAAGAAAAAGATTTAAAAAAAAGGAAATAAATAAATAAATTTAAAAAGAAATAAAACTCAAGAAAAAAAAAAATACACAAAAATGTAAATATGAACGGGATTCCCTAACTTCCAGGCATAGAAATAACCCTAGATGGGTTTACGAATATACCATTAAAATCAATAAGTCGGTTATATATAATCTTTGCCACATCTTTTACACTGCTTTCCTACTCAAATAAAATGGCTAATTAAAGAGATTTGAATGTCAGCGTTGACGTAGATAACATGAATTCGTGAGCTTCTCGATACAAACTCTTAAAGTTTATAAACGAATATTTCATCACTGTTATTTTTAACGCGAGGGACAAGAGTTCCCCTGAGGTCAGTTGTCAAGTCAGAAACAGGTGTATGGTACAATCTGTTTCCTTTGTCTTCGCTGTAGTATCAGCTCGTTGTCGCCGTCAACGGGTTAAAAGGTGAAGCGATATGGAGTTGTGAAAAGAATGACTGAGCAGAAAGACGAAATATTGTATGAAACCTTTATATATAAATAGTACAATTAAAATGACATCCATTTATAAGAATAAAGTGTGGATTTCAAATACACATTCTTGAATAAGCATTTTAACGTCTTTTTATTGAAAGCGAACAAAAGTTGATTTTTTAAAAAATTCAAGTCCAATTTTATCGTTTTATTGGCGATCTCCACTGAAAAGCAAAAATGCCCTCAGAGTAAATTTGATGGTTGTTGGGCTTTCTCTCGCTGTCTCGATTTCCTCGACCCATAACATACTTTGGACACAGGGGCACGACCGGGGCCTCCGCGATATATATTACAACGACGTATTATAGCGACGGCCACGGCACGACTCATTGAGTGTATCTTGGGCAGGCCTAGTCCAACTGAGAGCATCATTCAGAGTTTTTCTTCTCGACCGGTAGTCATAGCAGTCAGCCTTATTATTTGCCCATAGCTAGAAGAACAATAGTTGGACTAATACCTTTCCCAAGGGTAACTGCGCGATGTGAAAAGCAAACAGCTTCATTCAGGTTTTGAACTCGGGTAGAAGAGTCAACTTCTTGTAACGTTACACGACGAGCGCTTATCTATTTGGATTTATGGCAACTACGGCGATCCCAATATCAGCGAAGACAATTTGAGTCCTGTACCAGTTTTCTGAATTCCAGCAATTAATATATATATATATTATTCCTGCGGCCGTTTGAACGGATGTATGTAAACAATAGTAATTGTGATTCATAACCGTAAACAATATGTATGTAAACAATAGTAATTGTGATTCATAACCGTTTAAAAATGTACTTCGCAGCTAATATCTCATCGTAGCTAAATGGTTAGAAGCTTTGGCTTGGTGTTTCAGTAAACCTGGTTTCGATCCCAGCAGCGGGGAGATACTGTCTAGCCACACTGATGAGTTCTGATAGAACGAAACAGATCTGTCTGTGGATGACTATAGATATATATAGTTAATAAAAATGTTCATATATATATTGTGTACTTTGGCAGCATGTCATTATTGAAGCATGTTCTGTTGAAGATCACGAGTATTTTCTTTTTACGATCTTTGAGTGAAGACGTTCAAGCCTTCTTATTATTTTCCTTATGTTTGGGTCGAGATGGTGAAGAAAGTGTCCCATACTAGCCCAAGCGCTTTCGACCATTTCGCCGGTTGTTCTCGGGGTTGTATTTGATTGTTTGTTGCTGCGAGTTTTTATATCTATTTGGAATGTTTTTCTTTTTCACTAAAAACTCACATCAACAAACACAACCCCTGAAGATGACCAGCGAAAATGGTCGAAAGCGCTTGAATGGGGCACTTTCTTTTCCCAAGAGTATTAGTCCGAAAGTGAATGTAATAGCGCGACTGGGGTTTGAACTTGCTTACTTCGAGGACATAGTCTGACATTTTAGCCATTATACCACGCAGACTTCCTCTGAAGAAAGGATTATTATTATTATTATTATTATTATTAACTAAGAATAATTACTTGCAACTATATAGTTGTGCATGAATTATTAGTATTTGATTGAAATACTTGAAAGCATATAACTGTGCTACTGGTTATTATTAAATAGGAATAATTACTTAAAACTATATAGTTGTGCATAAATTATTAGTATTAGATAGAAATACTTTAAACCATATACCTGTGGACTGGCGGGGATTATTGAACAGGAATAATTACTTTAAATCATATAATTGGGGATAAATTCCTTATGTGATTGGTTTGGGTTGGTTTGTTTTTATGGCATATCAACCACTGTAGATTATTTAATGCCAAATCCTCTTTATACATACATATCAAATATATATATGATTTGTAAACACAGTCTTATATAACATTCTTAAACGAGCCTGAGCTCTTTTTTTTCACACAGTTAAATGGTTTCAAGCATTGCTATATAACAGTCACAATTCAACATCAGTCATTTGTTTTCACACATAGTTTGTTCTATTTGACCCTGAGATATGACTCTATCAGGGGCAACCACTCCAGGTCAGAGTGAACGTGGAAGCAAGGGCAATGAAGGGGTATTCCATATTCCCCAAATCTGGAGCCTTGCCATTAGATGATTTGACATAAGATGGTTTAACGTCCTATCAAGAAACTTGTTGGGGAGAAGTCTTACCTCAATGCAGAGATGCAGACGGTGTATTTCACAGACTCAACCGACTGGGCTTCTCAGTGTGAGATAGACATACACATATCTTTGGATAAAAACGATTATTATTATAATAGTCAAATAAAAATGAGCGATTAAAAAATTTATGGCAATGGAACGTTGAAAATAGTTATGGTTATAATCAAATGGATTAAATTTCGACTTTCAATAAACCTTAAGAGGTTGATATGCCGCTGAATAAGTAAAACCAAACCAAACCAAACCAAACCAAACCACCTGTTACTCTACGTATTATCCTGTGTATAGATATAAAACTATGAAAATTCATATATATATAATTTAAAAAAAAGATTAATAGATATATTCCATTATAAATTTATTTCCCAAGCATTTCAACTGCCTCTTCAGATGAATTTGAACAGAAATTTGTTTCTTCTTACCCGTTAACACCAATTAATGCATTTCAACTAATGTAAGGTTTAAGGAGTCATAATTTAAATATTCATATGTATTAAAAAAAAAACAAAAAAACAAACAAAACAAAACTATATCTATATCTATATATCTCAGCTTGGAAAATATTCCAATATATAATAGGTAATATATATATATATGTGTGTGTGTGTGTGTGGCTTGGCTTCTTTGTTTAATGGCATATCAACCTTCGTGGGTTATTTGATACCAAAGCTATCCTTATAGAAGGACAGCAGTGGTACAATTTGACCTATAGCTGGTGTCGGGATAAGAGAGTCCATACATTTTCCGCGGGGAATCTTGTGATATCTTAGTTTGCAAGTTCGAACTACAGTCACTTTTAGACTAATGCCTTTGGGAAAGGTATGAACCTCTTTATCGCTTCCTGCTATGGGTCAAGTAAGACCTTTTCTGTTCTTCTACAAGGTTGTCTTAGGCATTAAATAAACCATGAAAGCTGATATGCTATTAAACAAAGAAACCTAACCATACATTTCCTAAGGGTATTAGTCCGAAAGTGAATGTAATAGCATGACTGAAGCTCAAACTCGTTTTCTTCGATGTCAATCCACCACGTTAAACAATACGGCATGAAAACTCCTTATATATATATATATATATATATATATACAAAATTGGTTACTACATTTATAGAAGCATCAGTAGTTTGTTACTGCCCAGATAGAAGCAGCAACTGAGTGCATATCAATCAAATCAAAAGCCAAACGTAGTGTTCTGTGAGAGGCAGTAGTTGTTAGAGGGGAAAAAAATGGAATAACGTGAAAAATGCATCTTTACTTAATAAAAGAAACCTAACAAATTCCAAGGTACAGAAACCTAAGAAAGATCATAGAAAATTAACACCTACCAAAAAGAACAATCAGAATGGATTCAAGGTCGAATCAATCAGATCAGAAACTCGGTAGAAGATTGACAGTCATGATTAGCTTGGAAGACAGGAAATGAAATAAGCGGAAGGAAGAGCACCACTAGAGCAAAACTAAAAGCTGGCAAGAAGAAAGAATTCAGAAGTAAAAAGAACATTCCAAGAATTTACTCATTAAACCCTCCTGAAATCACTGAGAAACTTATCCAAAAATTATTAATTGTCAACTAGAGATAAAACTAGGACAGTTTACGGAGGAAGAACTTGACTTAGTATTAAAAAACAGAAAAGCTGCAAGCCTCAACGAAATACCCCTGAAATATGGAAGACAAAATATTTGACGACATACTACTTCAGTCTTGCAAAGCTGTCCATGAACAAAACACAATAGAGAAATGGACAAAAGGTTGCATCCTCTCCTTTCCTACGAAAGGCAATCTCAAAATCACGAAGAATTACACAGATATAACTCTTGCTGTTATCATATTTACCAACCCCAGCTGCTCAGGCAGGATATGACACAAGGTCAATTTTTTTAAGCGGAGTTTAACAGGTTTTAATTCAGAGTTTTCCTTCTCCCAGACTAGTTGCCTCATCAAGGCTGAAGAATCTAGTCTGCCCTACTATTTACCCATAGCTGGAGGGAGAATAACTGGATTCATACCTTTCCCAAGGGTATTAGTGCTAGGGGAAATGCAATCAGTCCAGGATTTGAACTGGTGTCGCCGTGTCTAATTCCTACGACGATAATCATTACACCAAGGACACCTCCACAAACTCTTGCTGTTATAACTGCTAAGATTTATAATGCCTTGCTTCTCAATCGTATCAGATCTGAAATCGAGAAAATTCTAAGGAAAAATCAGAATGGCTTTTGGAGAAATCATTCTACAACCTTACAGATTCTGATTATCCGTCAACTAATCAAATGAGTACATGCAAAAAATCTTGAGGCAACACCATTGTTCATAAATTTCTCCAAGGCATATTATTCCATACGCAGAGGAAAGACGGAGCAAATACTACTGTATATGATCTCCCCAAAGAAATCGTTACAGCTATAATGATGCTTTACAAAAATACGAAGGCAATGGTTCGCTTACAGGATGGAGATATTGTCGCTAGAGTCTTACAGAGAGATACACCAGCACAATAATTGTTTATACTCTACCTAGACTACGTATTTTGAACGTCAATAGATCTAATGAAAGAAAATGGTTTTACATTAAAAAGGAGAGAAGCAGACGATATTCTGCGGTAACTATGACAGATGCTGACTACGCAAATGATCTAGTACTTCTCACAAATATACTGACACAAATTAAACAGAGTTCATGTGTTTTAAACAAAAAGGAGCAATCCCCACCCTAAGTGGCAGGCCTCTAAAATTTTGCAGATAAGTTCACATACCTCGGCAGCAACATTTCATTTACTGAAAGTGATATCAACATACGCCTAGCAAAGGCATGGACTGCTATGGGGAAGCTATCGATCATATAAAAATCGGATCAATTTGATAAAATAAAATGGGATTTCTTCCAAGCTGTGGCTGTATCCATACAACTGTATGGGTGCACCACATGGACGCTCACAAAACAGAGAGAAAAGGCTAGATGGGAACTACATAAGAATGCTGCGTGCTGGTTTGAACAATTCCTAGAAGCACCACTTTACTTAACAACAGCTGTATGTGTTGTATAGCAGAGAAAGACAACAACAAAAATGTACTCGGCTTCTTTTCTTTTCCTTTTATTACTCAAAATGAATGGTCGGGTAAGAATGTGTGTGTGTGTTAGAGAGAGAGAGAGAGAGTCAAAGATGGCTGAGTTTGTACACATACAGGTCGACGGTACGGTTCTTCTGTAAAACCTTTCTAATTTTCTTCTTCGTTATTATCGGGTTGAAAATGTTCCTGGTTATAAAACATTCCGGAAGACCACGTAAATTCTCGTGGTTACATCTCCTCCAACTTGTTGCTTACACGTTGCACGTGGACACGCCTCTTTCTAGCATGCCAACCACATAATGAATATGATCCGCCTTCCTTGTACCATGCCACCCACGCAATTTACGCGCGGCACCTACATCCTGTTCACTTTATGAACCAGGTGCATATCCTGTCATCTTTTTTTTTTGTTCCTTGTGTCCGACTTCCTCCGAGCATGCCACTTACGTATTTCACGCAGCATGTCAAAATGGAGGGGGTCTTCAAGTCAGTATCCGACATATAGCCACTCATTTCCCATCTCATAAACTATCCAAGTAAGACGAATAAGATATGCGGGGCATTGCTGAAGAAGTAAGGACGAACCCATAAGCGACGTAGACACTGGATATGGCCTTGAGAATCTACCACGAGCAATGGATGATAGGAATAGAGAGAGAGAGAGAGAGAGAGAGAGAGAGAGAGAGAGAGAGAGAGAGAGAGAGAGTCAGGGAACTTCGTGCTGTCTGTGTGACTTGATGATATATATATATATATATATATATGGAAACTCGTGGTGTAATGGTTTCTGTCGTAGGAAATGGACACGGCAACCCGAATTCAAATTCTAGACAAAGGTATTTGCATTTCGCATAGTGCTAATACCCTTTGCAAAAACAAGATTCCAACAATTCACCCTCCAACTATGGGTAAATAATAGGGCAGAGTGGCCTCTTTAACCTTGGTATGGCAACTGGTCTTTGAGAAAGAAAACTGTGAATCCAAGTATTTGTCGCTGCCTCCCACCAGACACGACTTGACACAAGGTCAAAAGCCCGAAGGCCGATTAAAGTGGGGATAAAGGGGAGGGGAAGGTCGGGAACTAGCCGAGACTTGAACCCTGCTTGTCGGTGCTGCTCATCGGCTCACTTAGTGCAATGTGAGCCTGATGAGGCAAGCAGTTTCACGAACCCAAATGTGGGTCCGGGCACGTATGCCAGTTAACGGCTTAAACTAGACGCTTGGTCTAGTGCCGTGCATGGGGAACAAAGGAGACAAAAATGCAGCTCGCCCACCCGAAGGTAGCCTAGTCGAAACTAGGTGCCTAATTAAAGGCCCCAAATCTGCCATTGTTCCTTTTCCAGGGCAACGCTCCGGACCGAAGTCCAGAACAGGCCCCGGGGCGCTCGCCAACCCGCGTAGAAATTGACCTTGTGACGCATCTTCTTCGTACGGAGGGGTTGGGTTACACACACACACACACGCACACACATCAATGGTGACTCCGGGAGGTTGGCCTTGTCGGTCTTATCCCGAGTGAATCTACATTCAAGTCTATTTATTTCAAAGCAACAAAAATCTTTCGTAATGCGTCGTTTTTCATTCTTAACTTCAGTTAAGTTTTTCAAAGAACACATTTTTATTTCAACTTTTTTCAAATGTTCATTTCAAATGATTTATTCCGTACAGTATAAGGCTTTTTAGCGAAATGTATTAATTGAAAAAGAATGAATTAAATTTAAGCAGACTTAACTTCAATTGCGTGTGTGATCTGAGTAATCCAGCTAGACGAAAGTCGGCGAAAAGCGGCAGCTTTAACTTACCGGCTTGAGGGTTGGGGTAAGGAAAGTGACCGGATAGGGTTGAGGGAATATATCAGTCTGCAGTACTGATCATAAACACAAACAGTAAATTAAATAAAAAATTGGAAAGGGAGCAATAAACGAACCTATCGAAGATTTTGTCCGCACTCTTTTTTCTAACATGTCAAGAAATTTTTTTAAACAAATGCTTATTTTTCAAAAATTATTACGGCAAATATTAAAATACCAAAAAGAGTTTTCTTTTTTAAAATTTCATGTGGAGAGATTTTTTAAAAAATTATATAATTATATAACTTAGTAAGAATCATTTTAGCATTTTAGCATTTAAATCATACCAATACTATTTCTTAAGATTGTAATGAGCTCGACAAACATTGATGACATACTGTTGCCTCTGATATATATATATATATATATATATATTATAACAGTATTGGTTGTCACTAAATCACTTTGTGGGTTTGTGTCGAACCAAGTGCAATATGATATGGAGAGTGCTCAATATCTAGGATAGAGCTATCATATAATAATAATAATAGTAATAATAAATAAATATATATTAGATATATATATTTAATTCATGGAATTTAGACTGCGACCCCAGGGTTTCATGGAGTTTTTTGCGAAACAACAATCATCAGGCGTTTTCTTAACTGCCTGATGATTGTTGTTTTGCAAAAAACTCCATGAAACCCTGGGGTCGCAGTCTAAATTCCATGAATTAAATATATATGTCTAATAGATTATATATATATGTGTGTGTGTGTGTGTGCGTGTGTGTGTAAAATTTTTTTCTTTTTTTCGTTGATTCAAAGAGAGAAAAAAGTAAATATTCCAAAATAAATAGGTCCACAAAGAGATTTATATCCCTTTAAAAATTATTTATGAGGTTTTTATGCGTTTCCAGCCCATGGCTTTCTTCAGAGAACTTTTGATGTTTTTTCAGGTGTGGTATTTGATTTATATAGAGGTCACTGTTTTGATGGAGTGGTTGTTTCTTTTAATTTCGTGAGAGATTCCTTGTAGGGGTTAGTTTTTTCTTTCTTTTCTTTTTCTTTTTCCCTATGATTCTCTTTCTAAGAGTGTTTCCTGTTCTCTCTTGTGGGTGGATTTTTTTTTTACTTCAATTAGATATTTGATGAACTATAAAGCTTTTTTGTTGTTTTATTCGGGGTCGTTGTGCGTTTAGTTGATATGCTATAGAGTTTATTGACTGTTGTTTTCTTTTATGTTAAAGTGTTTTAAAATTCAACTGACAGCTATTTAAAAATTCTCTCTCTTTTCGTGTGTGTGTGTGTGTGTGTATTTGTTTCTGTCTGCGTGTGTGTATCGTTAACACTTTATCAAGTGTGGGCGTAAGAACTAAATAAATAATTTTTGAAAGTATATAAATCTCTTTGTGAGCCTATTCATTTTGAAATATATATATATATATATATATATATATATATATATATATAGAGAGAGAGAGAGAGAGAGAGGATGAAATGTTGATAAAAGATTTTGGTAAATTTGTTAATCCTGAACGATTTTGGTCTTCATTCATTTAATTTCAAGACTGGAAGGCTTGTGAATACTAAAGGATTGGTTTCATGTATGAATGAAACTCGGAAAATCTGTCTATAAAAGCTAAAGAATTTTTAAAAACGTTTTAGTATTTCTAATAGAGAAGTTTATGAACGATAGAGTGTTTGAGGGTCATATATTTTGCGAAGTTGTTGTAAGATTCAATCGGCCTTTATCATGGTCCTAATAGACAAATGAAAGTTAAATTTATAACAATAATAATAAAACAGAAATTTGTTATCTGAGAGGAAATGGATAAAATAAATAAGCTATAAAGATAAGTTCTTTGAATGCGAACACATGAGAGTGAATATCTTTGCAAAAAAAAGGTATTTTGTAAAACAAAAATCTTGTATGCGAGCACATGGAATGATTTACAGGCGATCTTACAGGAGGGAATCTTGCTTGGTTCAGTCTGCTATGTGACCTGACCACCAGCAAATGTGTCTCTGTCGGTGTTCTTGTATGTGTGGTAGCGAATTATAGTTGACCTGTCGGTGACGTTGATACGTTGGTAGTAGTTGATAATAAGTGTCTTCAGCTGTTTGCCGACGGCTATCTTACGCTATCTACCGTAAATTTTTATTGTCCGCTGTGCCTATTTACTATCTGCTGTGATCTGCTATCGAAGGTTTCGTTTCCGTTTTTTTTTTTTTTAATGTAGAATCCAGTAGGTACAGCCAGGCCAAATTTTAGATTTTTGATCTTTTGTTGTCAATAGGATCAAACAGTTCAGTCAGGAAAAGAAATTACTGCTACTCGTCTATAAGGGTGGGGTCTGTAAAGAAAAAAAAAAAAAAAAAGGGAAAGAAATGAAAGGCCATTGAAAGATAACGATAACTAACTCAAACCGCTTCACCCTTCACCCGGATCAACAAGGGGCGCTTGCTGGTACGGGCTCAATCCAACAAAGGCGGACTTATGGTCGTAAAGTTCTCCAGCTTTGGCTGGGCCACCTTTGGGTGGGCGAGCTGCATCATAGTCCCCACTATAATCGACCTTCGGGTCATTGACCTTGTATCAAATCCTGTCTGGTGGGAGGCCGTGACAAATATGTCGAGGAAGGAGCTCCTGCTCTCTGGTTAAAACATGTTTTTGGAATCACGTGATTTGTTTACAACAACGGGTGCGTGAGTTTGATTTTCCTCCAAAATTGCCGCCTAAATGTCTCTAATTTCTGTTCAATTTTTTGATTTAATGCGAAGTTTATTTTCATTAATTTTATTCCTTTATATATATATGTATATATATATAAAGGAATAATATATATATATATATATATATATATATATATATATATATATCATCATCATCATGTCATGCTAATAGCTCTGATTCCAGGACTCTCTCGCAATTCGTCTCTATCGTCATTCATTTCCACCAGGTCTCCTAGATCACATCCTGTGTATGTACGGAGCTGTTGTAGATAAGTTTTTGTCGGTCGTCCAATACTTACATGTCTGTTTGAAGGAGTCCGTTGGAGAACGTCACTTATGAGTTCGTTCTTACTTCTCCAGCAGTGTCCCGCATGTGTTGATCGTCTGATTTGAATGGTTTTAGAGATGGGAGGTAGGTGGCCGTACAGCTTCTGTTTTGTGGGATTTTGCTTCCAGGATTTGTTCAATGTAGTTTGTAGCATTATTGTGCAATCCCCATCTAGTTTTTTCTCTATACGCTTAGTCAGCATCCATGTGGTGCATCCATATAGTAGAATCGACACGATCGCTGTTTGGAAAAAAAATGCGTTTTATTTTATCTGATAAGTCTGACTTCCATATGATTGATAACCTATCGATAGCAGTCCATTCCTTCGCTAGTCATATATTGATGTCATTTTCAGTAGATAAGATGCTGCTTCTGAGGTACGTGAACTTGTTCATTAGTTTCTGAGAACCATCATTTAGTGTGGAGATGTCTTCTTTTTTATTAAAACACATGAACTCCGGTTTGCTTGCATTCACATGGAGGCTAATGCCACCTGCTGCCTGCTCCTGACTATGCAGCAAGGATTTGCAAGAAGCGCTATGTTATCTGCGTAGTCTGCGTCCGTTATAGTTTGCTTGTTTCCTTTTTTTTATTTTAGTGTAAAGCCATTTTCTTTCATTAGGTGTATCGACGTTTGAAGATAGTAGTCTAGGCAGATTATGAATAGATATGGAGCTAATGTATCCCCTCGCAGAACACCAGCTACAATACCAAAGAAATCTGTGTCTCCATCTGCTGAGCCAACTTTTACTTTCGTGTTTTTATAGAGTATCGTTATGGCTGCGACAGTTTCTTTGTGGAGACCATAGGCTAGATGTATTTGCACCATCTTCCCTCTGAGTATGGACTTATATATATATGTAATTACAGTGCGTTTCGGGTCAATGTGTTATCGTCAGACATTAGATTTGTACTGTTTATGCGCCCACAAAGAAATATAGTAAAGTTGGCGACCTTAGTCAAGGGTGACTCGAAGGCTCCCTTTTCAATAGCTACTACACTGAGGTGTAGGGGGGAGCCTGCTCAATTCGCTGGATTGCTCCACTTTACCCTTGATCCATACATAATACTGATTGTTAAGCAAGGCAGCATCAAGTACCATTTTCTGAGTCTTTGGTATGACTCGACCTGGGATTGAACTCCGGTCTCCCGGACCATTGGCGAACACTCTACTCATTAGGCCAATGGTAAATAACTATAAACAAAATTCGATGCCCACCAACTCTCAGTTCTTAGACTCTTCCTGTTTCGTTGGACCACCGCTAGTACACATAATATTTTTAAATCATTTGCATAGCTTATCTTAAGGTGACGTGTATGTGTTCCCGAAGGTAAATCTGGTTGGTTGGTTGGTTAGTTGAAATTTATGGCATATCAAACTTTGTAGGTTATTTAACGCTAAATCTGTTTTTATACAAATAACCATTTCTATTTCAAACAATTCAGTTTACCATGTGTCCACAGTTTAATTGTCAAAAACATTTCTATTTCAAGATATTCAGTTTAGTCAAACTGTTCTAATTCAAAAAATTCGGTTTAGCGTGAGTACAGTTTCAATGTCAAAAACAGTACGCAGTTTATATGTCAAAATAGTTCTATTTCGAGCAATTCAGTTTAGCATAAGAACACAGTTTAGTTCTATTTGACCCATAGATAGGACTCTATCAGGTGCTACCACTACGGGCGAGAGTGGACCTGGGAGCGATTGCAATGAAGGGGTACTCCGCATTCCCCAAAGCTCCAGTATTACTGGAACCTCACCATCAGATTGTTTAGCGTTATATGCAGGACATTTGTTGTGGGGGTTTACCCCTCTTCAGAGATGCAGTCGGTGTATTCTACAGCCCCAGCCGACTGGGCTAGGTAAATCTGCATATTACGAATACACCTTACTTTGTTACTTTTCAGTTTTTCTTCGCATACACTTCACTTCTATATCGTTATATGTTTCTATATCTGTCAACTCACGAACTGGATTGAACTTTTACGCTGAGTACTTTACAAAAGAAAGCAAATTTCTCCTTTGAACATTCCTGTTTATTTACATTTCTCATTCATCTTTTTCTCATAAGTGACAACTTCTATTTATAAGCATTGATTTACCTGTAATTGCTTTTGGATGCTATATTTGTTTCTTGATATAAAACTAATCTTTGTTCTTATATATATCCTAATCTTTTCTAATATAATAGATGAGTGCAGATAGATTTATGTAGACGTGTGTGTGTGTGTGTGTGTGTGTGTGTGTGTGTGTGTGTAGAGAAAAGGAATACAGGTTTCGCGGTTTCGGTCTTCCAATTGTTTTCAAATCTTTGGAATCTAATATTTCTCGATCAGTATTTCGAATGTCATTGATTTGTTCTACTGTAGATAGAGAGGACTATTTCGTTATTGTTGTTTTCTTTCCTTTTTTTTTTTTTTTAGTCAGGAAAACGCTGAAATTGAAAATAGAAGAATTTTGTATTTCTTTTTCCATATGTTAAAAAACATATGGAAAAATAGTTAAATTCTAAAAATCAATATTTCTTGATCAATGTTTCAAGCGCCAATGATTTGTTCTATTGTAAATTGTTAAAGTGAAATACATAGTTTTTGCAGTGATTTACTGATTATCTTATTGTCATTTATAAGTTTTTCCGTATTCGGCAGGGGGGAGTAAAAAGAAAAAACGGTTTCAATTACCAGTGTAAATCACTCTTCAATATAATCAATCTTATTTTTTTAGTCGCTAAACGCAGACTTTGCATAGAGGAGTTTTAGCAACCCATGAAAAGATAGAATCTTTCAATAAAACCGTTCTTTTAAAAACTTAAAATTTCTCGAGCATTGTTTTGAGCGCTTAGAAATACTTAAAGGGGACTTTTGGGGGGGGGGGGTAACAAGAAAAAATCTCACAAAACCAGACACCCTGGTCCGGCAAGAGCTGCGCACTGGACAGGAAGACAGGAACTGTGCAAATGAATAATTAGGAGCAATCCATATGTTAAAAAAATTGCTAATGTCCTCGCAGATCACTAAAATAAACAGTGCCGCACATTTGACTGGTTGTTTGCAACAACCAATCAGAAGTGTGAATGAGTGGTCTATAATTTTCGAAAGAAATCAATAAAGACTGGCAGGGAAAACCGAAGAGATAAAAATTAAAGAGCTAAGGAAAAACTTAAAATCTCTCGCGAAACAATATAAAAAAGCTAAACCAGAGGAGAAAGAGCCATTGCAGGCACTCCGTAATATCATCCGGTCAAAGATGAGATCCTTACGAAGGGCAGAATGGCACAGATGACGGAAGAAAGAAAGGACACGAAAGAGACTGGCGTTCATTTCCAATCCGAACGGGTTTACAAAAAAAAACTGTTTGGTGTAAATCGAAGTGGACAGCTGGAATGTACTACAGATGAAATAAACGCGTATCTTCTTGAAACGTTGAAGGATCCAAACGGACATCGAGAACTTGGTTTGGATTGGTTTCTTTGTTTTAATGGTATATCAACCTTTGTAAGTTATTTAATGCCAATCTGTTCTCCTAGAAGAACATTAGTGGTACTACCCATAGCTGGAAGGATAAGGGGGTTCATACCTTTCCCAAGGGTATTTGCCCGAAAGTGAACGTAATAGCACGACTGGAGTACGAACTCGCTTACTACGATTCCACAGTCCATCGAAGACATCCCCCCCCGAGAACTTGGAGAGAATACGTCACTGATATCACCTATCTCTCCATCAACGAATTTTGACTTAAAAAATGACATCCAAACAGTCATAAGGTCAGCGAGATCGGGTTCTGCTTCGAGGCCAAACGTTGTCCCATATATCGTTTATAAACGATGCCCACAACTACTACGCAGATTGTGGAAATAATTAAAAATCGTCTGGAGAAGAGAGAAAATAACAGGTCAATGGAAATGCTCCAAAGGCATTTGGATCCCGAAAGGAGAAGGAGCAAAAAGGATTAGTCAATTTAGATGTATTTCACTGCTTAATATCGAAGGGAAAATCTTTTTTAGCCTCTTAAACCGACGATTATCAGATTACCTCCCAAAAATGAGCCCATAAAGACTGCGGTATAAAAAGGAGGAATCCCAGGCATGCCAGGATGTACAGAGCACACAGTAGTTGTCTCGCAACTTTAAAAAGATGCGAAAAAGGACAAGAGTAATATGGCCGTCCGATGGCTGGACCTTAAGAATGCATAAGGGTCAATTCCACTTAGTTTGGTTGAAGAGGCTTTCAAACGCCATCATGTCCCCAATAAAATCACCGAGTTCGTTGTGGATTATTACAACGATTTTCAAATGAGAACGGTATAGGGGAATACTAAATCAGCATGGCATAAATTGGAAAAGGGAATAATTACAGGTTGTACCGTCTCGGCTACACTTTTTGCCTTAGCAATGAATATGCTGATAAAAGCTGCAGAAGTAGAATGCAAAGGCCCAACAACTAGATCTGGTCTTAGGCATCCACTGATACGTGCATATATGGACGACATGACGATAACGACTACATCTATTATTGGGGCAAGATGGCTACTAAAAGGTATTGAAAAGCTCATTACATGGGCCAAGACGAGGTTCAGCGCAGCAAAATCGAGATCACTCGTGTTAAAAAAGGGAAAGCTATTGGAAGATCGCTTTAAACTTTCCGGGGAATATATACCCACAATAAAGCATAAACCGGTGAAGAGCCCAGAAAAACGCTTCGATTACACCTTGAAGGACACAGTGGCAATCCAGGAAACTAGAAACAGTTTGGATAGGTGGCTAAACAAAATTGACAGGTTCGGTTTACCTGGCTGTTTTAAAGCCTAGATCTACTAGCACGTTGTTTTACCAAAAGTTTTATGGCCATTAACAATTTACGAATTCACATCTTATTATGTAGAACAGCTAGAGAAAAGGATTAATTCAAAATTGCGTAGATAGCTATGTTTGCCAAAATGCCTTTGCAGCGCAGCTCTATATAGCAATTCCAACATATTACAGCTACCTTTTAAAAGTCTAGTTGAGGAATATAAAGTAGCGAAAGTGAGATCAACAATACAGTTTAAGTTCCCCAAAGATCCTAAAATTTCTGGAGTAGGCAGCGAAGTCTATACAGGAAAGAAATGGAAAGCGGCAAAGGAATTAAAAATTGCAGAGGAACGACTTCGAGAAAAAGAAATCCTAGGGGTAGTAGCTACTGGCCGCACAGGCTTGGGGTTTCCCCCGCTATTAGGGTTGACAAGGCTGCAGGTAAAGAAAAGCATCAGTTATTACAAGGCGAAATACGCAAAGGTGAAGAGAAAAACAGAACGGGAAAAATGGTAGGGTTGAGACAAGGTGCCAGGACAAGATTGGAGTCTACGGTCAATCGGAAAGTCAGATGGTCCGACTTATGGCGTAACGATGTAGCCATAAAATTTCTAATACAGTCTGTATACGAAACCCTCCCCAATCCTGTGAATCTCCACTTATGGAAGAAAACAAAATCCCCCTCGTGTCCGTTATGCGAGTATATTGGATCATTAAAGCATATTTTGAGTCGCTGCCAAACAGCACTACAGATGGCGCCATTATCAAGTATCAAAAGAAACAGTGGAGGTAGTATGACCATCAATACAAATACACCAAATAACTAGAAAAACTTTATAAGGTTTGTCAGGGCTGGAGTAAAATACAAACCAAAGGAAAAGCCCACATCAAATGCACTGTCACTGGCAACAGACTGGGAATTAAGGGCTGATTTAGAGACAAGATTAAAATTCCCAGACCATATTGCTCAAACATCATTACGCCCAGATATATTGATATTTTCAAACAAAATAAATAAAATATTAATATGGAAATTGACAGTTCCATGGGAGGAACTCGTAGAAGATGCCCATTAAAGGAAGAAGTCCAAATATGATGAACAACTAAAGACATGAAAAAATAATGGATAGAATTCAAGTTGTACGCCAATAAAGGTTGGCTCAAGGAGGTTTGTTGCAAGGTCTCTATGCAAGGCCCTCTCAGACATTGGTTTGGCTGGAAACAGAAAAAGGAAAGCCATTGAAGCTATAATTAAGACAACTGAGAGAACAGCCAAATGGCTGCAGTTAAAAAGAAGTAGCTCACGGGCTACCAAATAAACGCATAATATAATATACATACCTTTACAATAATCATTTTTTTTGTAAATACTCGCAAATGTGGTATAAATATTTTACACGATAATCTGTAGATGTCATCGTTGGTTTGTTACAAGACTTTCTCGGGAAACCGGCTCTGTAAGTATCTACAAATGAGCAATAGACATATTTTACACGTTAAATTGTAGACTTCCATTTAATCTAGTTGTAATAGATAATCGAACAATCGGAATATAATTGTATACATGGGTGCCTGTGTGTGTGTGTGTGTGTGTGTGTGTGTGTGTGGCTGAGTGAGTAGGTATGTATACATAAATAAGGGTGGGTGGGTGTATGAATGCGGGTGTATCTATGTATGTAATATTTCTTTGGGTATCATAAGAAAAGAATACACAACCTTTCGAATTTTTGTTTTACATCTTAATTAGTTTTCGGTGGTGGTCTTCACGTTTTCTGTTTTTTTTTTTTTTTTTTTTTTTTTGTATTTATTTTTTTCTCAGGACCTTAAGAATAAGATATAAATAGTAGGGTTTTAAACGTTGTTTTGTAAATATTTATAACCGTTAAACATTTTAATATTTTATATGTTAATTTGATGAGTTCATCTTAAATTGATTATAATAGTTACTAGGACAATCGGAATCTTGCCTAATATAATAGATGAGTGCAGGTAGATTTATGTAGACACGTGTGTGTGTGTGTGTGTGTGTGTGTGCGCGCATGCGCGTTGTATAGGGAAAAGGAATACAGGTTTTGCCGTTTCGGTCTTTCAATTGTTTTTAAATCTTTGGAATCTAATATTTCTCGATCAGTATTTCGAATGTCATTGATTTGAGGGCGAATTCATTATCGCTGTTTTCTCCCCCTTTTTTTGTCGGGAAAACGCTGAAATTGTATAGAAGAAATTTTTTAACATATGGAAAATGGGATACAAAATTCTTCGAATTTTGTCTTTCAATTAAATAGTTAAATTCTAAAAATCAATATTTCTTGATCAATGTTTCAAGCGCCAATGATTTGTTCTAACAGAAATCCAGACCTGGAACCTGACCATTGGATGCAGTTTAGTGTCATACCCAGAACAACCCTTTCTAGGTGGGGGATCTTACCCGTATTCAGTCAGTATATTCTAAACCCCATCGATAGGATCATCAAGTGATTGATGATTCAAGTCAAATCTTGAATCACATTTTCAATAAAACATTAGATTCGGTTCTCCGACAAAAATAAAAATGAATTAAAAAAAAGGAAAATACAAACAAAGGAATCCGATTGGATATACAGGACAACAAAGATACGAAGGATGGTTTGGTTTGGCTTGGTTTTCTGGCATATCAACCATTGTTGGTTATTTAATACCAAATCCTGTTTTTACGTATATGTTAAATATATGATTTGTAAACACCTTTTTTCAGATACTCAAGTTAAATGATCAAACAGTTCTATTTCTAACAACTCAATTTAGCATAAATCTACAAAGTAAAATGGTTCCAAGTATTGTTATGTATCACTAATAATTCAATTAAACATCAGTCATTTGTTTAAACAGTTAAATAACAAACAGCTCTATTTCTAACAATTCAATTTAGCATAAGTCATTTACTTGTACTCAGTTTAAATGTCAGTTCTATTTGATCGATAGATCCCTATCAGGAGCTACCACTACAGGCCAGAGTGGACCTGGGAGCGATGGCAATTAAAGGGTACTCTGCATTCTCCAAAGCTCCAGCATTACTGGAGCCTCACCATCAAATTGTTTAGTGTCATATCCAGGAAACACGTTTGTGAGATGCAGTCGGTGTATTCTACAGCTCCAGTCGACTAGGCTGAGACACGAGGGAGAAAAAACAACAAAAACAAAACAAAACAAAACAAGAATAAACCAAGAACAGAAAGAATCAGAATATAGTTCTAAAACAGCAAAGCTCCTCTGTGGGAAAAGGTTGGAAAAGCAAGTTAAAGAGTTCGAAACGAAAACAAACATAAACTGTATAAATGAACTGGATTTTTAAATGTTACCAGAAAAAAGTAGGATATTCATTCAACCTCCCACCAAGTAGGATTTGACACAAGGTCATTTTAATAAGAGGAGCCATGCACGAATCGAAACTGATGAGAGGCCGTTACAAAAAATGCTTCACCCCGTTGGCATCCCCCTTTTGGGACGCCTCAAGCGATGGACTCAGTCCTGCATAGCAGGTATTGCCTGGGGGAACGGTCCCCTGTGACCTGACGATTCGGATCAACGACACCAACCCGACGCGAGAGGCTACCAGTGAAGAGAGTCTGGAACTGGCCTTGAGTTAGCCTTGTGATATGAGAATTCATAATCCTTTTTATCTACCCTGTCAGCTGGGGTTGTAGAAAACGCTGACTACACCTTTGCTAAGGGGTAAAACTCCTACCTCATAACGAGTGTCCTGTTTATGACTCTAAACTGAATCTGACGGTGACGCTTCAGTCCGGGAGCTTTTGGGAATATGAAGTACCCCTTCATTGCCATTACACAAGGTCCACTTTGATCTGGATTGGTAGTACCTGTTAGGGTCACTATCTATGGATTACATCGAACTGTTCAATCATTTACCAAGGATTATAATCATTAGTTATTTGAAATCATATTGTTGTTTGCAGATTATTTATATTACATAGGAATACTTGATAAATAGAATTACAAATCTTAAGTTGCAATGCTTGAAACTATTTAAAAATCTGAAAACAAGTGATTAGAATTTAATAGAATTATTAGTACTAGGTAGCAATACTTGAAACCATTTAACTGTATGTAATCAAATGATTAATATTAAGACGAATTATTAGTGTTATATTGCAATACTTGTAACCATTTACAGTGTGCAAAGAAATGATGAACATTAAATGGAATTATCAGTTTTAGATAGGAATACTTATAACCAGATAACCGTGTGCAAACAAATGATTAATATTTAATAGAATTATTAGTGTTTGATAGGAATACTTGAAATCATGTAAGCAAACAAATGGGCTCAAACTCGTTTAAAATAGTTACCTACAAGCTATTCGCAAAAGAATTATATCTATAAACAAAGTTTGGCATTAAATAACCCATTAGGGTTGATATGCCATAAATCATCAACAAATCAACTGTGACGAAATTAGATGATACAGAAAGAAAAAGGTTTAATCCGAAAGTTTAAGTTATCAGCTCTCTTGGATGGTTAACGGACAAAATAAAATGCTGTACTTAAATTGTTTAGAAGAGAACCAGAGAAGCAGAGAAAAAAATGGGGGTGGGGTTAGTCTCAGATTTTGGCATGAGAGATAACCGAAATCAGACACAATGGAATTGAGTGATTTCACTTATGGAACAGGTGTCACCGAATTGAGAACAATAGAAATGCGATTATTTATTTAAAAGCTTCATGTGTGGGGAAATACACCAGCGAAATATTTTACGATATTTTGGAAAATAACGGGAAAATGTGTTTGAAAATAATGGCTCAAGATAAGAATATATCGCGAATTGTTATGGTAAAGACAGAAAGAAAATATTAGATGTCGTTTTCAAGAAACAATTCTAAAAAATATTGATAAATATTCGGCTCATAAGTGCCAGGCTAATCCAATTGTCTAGCCGATAATGATAATTATCTTAAAATATAATTTTGTCAAAATAGGCGGAGTCATCTGGTTAAACAACAAAGAAAGAGGAACTAAGGTTCCTTATTTGGAAAACTTTATTGAGAGAGTAGGAGGATAGATTCCTCTTTGGTTGAGTGATGGTAATAGGTAAAGACTAAGAGAGGTCGGAATAACTAAGGAGAAGAAATTAACGGAGAACTTGTGTAGCCCCAAAACCCATTGGACATCTTCCGTAGCATTGCGGACTTTTATAAAAAAAAAACTGCGTTTTAGTGATCACAGCAGCAGAAGCAGACAAAGGATCTGGCAGAAAGCCAGTCAAACGGAGAGAATTGGAATCTCCACGATACCCACGTCTAACGTCATTTCTCGAGCTTATGCTCCGAAACGAATCCGAAAGAAAGTACAGATTCTCTATCATTGAGATGAAGAAAAATTTTCACGAACTGAATTTGGTTATTTGAATTAGATCTTACAACCCAAGAGAGTTGCTGATAACAAATACCACATTACCCCATATAGTTGAAAGGGGAAGGGGCTTTTGTTTTTTTCTCAACATTATGATTTTTTTTTCATTATTATTTCTTCATATAAATATTGTTGTAAGATCACTGTCTTCTGTTCCTTCTATTTGGAGACTAGTTGTTTCTTGGGGTGGGGTAACTTGTCATTTCTTCAATCTTCCGAACTTCAACCTGATCGAATTGATTTGATCGATCTCCCTGAGATCAAAATACACAAAGTTGCAGATAGAGTGGGGGCAGATGTAAGGTTGTAACTTCAACCAAGGTAGTCGACCACGGAAGAATTATCCGTCAACCCAGCTTTCGACCAGAGGCAGCCATGTCTTTTTTTCTCTATTCATTGAACAGAATTCGTCTCATCCTTCGACGAGTAACGTTGTCTTTCGCCTCGTCATTGAAACGTAAAACTTACATGGCTATCACCATTAAAGAACCGAAGCAATGCTTTTTACTGTTGTTTTAAAACTATTTTGTATTTACTGCTTGCTCAAAGAACAATGTGTTTACATTTCATCTTTTGGGACACATTTGTGCAATTCTTGTTAATACTTTTTGTATGTTTATATATTACATGTTACTATATGTGTAAATGAACTTATCTGGTCTATGGGGCTATGAAGGGTATTTATCATAGTTGTGTTTAATTGTTAGTATTGTTGGGACATTTTGAGGTTTGTAAACTGACGCCTTTTCTTCTTACCCCATTTACTCGTCTTTTTTTGTCTATCGAAACTGTAAGGAAATTAAGAACGAAAGGAAAAAGACAATGATACCTTTAGATTCAAATTTTATTTTTGGGGTTTACGACTATTTGTGGCGGTAAATATTTTCTAGAAGCAGTAGAAATAGTCGGCTCGCCCAGTCAAAGAATTTGAAGTATATGATGGAATCATTTTCGGTAATTACAAGTTTTAGAGTCTGTCATGTATTCAGCGGGTATGTTTAGCAGAGGCGGCTACTAGTAGGAGAGAAACAACGCGCTGCTAAGTTCGGAACTCAGCAGGCACGTACTCTTCCTAATAGCAGCAGAGAGAAAAAAGGTCTGTTTAAGTCGAGGTGATTAAAGCTTCTGAGAGAGTTTCTCTTTGGCGTCAGGAAGCCCCTCTTTTTAGGCATGCGTCGATTTCGCTTCCAGTCTGAGGCCTTCTGGGAAACTGTTACTTTGGCATTTCATTTTTATTTATGTTATTTTCTTTTTATGTATTTTAAATCCCCACAGGTCTTTCCTTCCGTTTATTCGGTGTCAGTGTATCATTGAATATACTAACGCTAATATTGGACCTTGGTGAGAATGGACTCAACTAAATATCTTTCCTAGCACCAACCGAACCAATACAGGCTTTATTCTAGAAATTTTAGGAAGTACTTATTTAATTATTCAGAGTAATGTTCTTTGTACTCGTGTGTTTCATGTAAAGTATAAAATTTAACTCAAATGCTTGAAATGCTCATTTCTTTGGGAAAATTCCATAATTGAAGTCTTTGGTACTGCGGGAGTCAAGAATTCATTTCTGAAGTAAATTGAATCCTTTGATATGACTAGTTGGTAAAAGAAACTTACACAGTGTTGGCTCCTGTTATCACAGTCTTATAGACAAGCGTACAGTTGCAAGAGACAACGGACGAAAAGAATGGATTTAATTGCATTTATTTTTAAATAAATAAAAGTTGGCGTGTCAGAAGAGACAGAAGCTCCCTTCTTCCACCAGATACGGTTCAGGAGGTGAATGAGTGTAAGTCTTTCTTGGGTAGATGTTTTGTTATTTGTGGCACCTTGTGTGTGACGTGGGTCGGTAAGCAATAAACAGTCTCGGTCAAATGTTGGAATGTGTGGCTTTATTAGTAGGGCGTCAGCGTTTTGAACTTGTCTGAAATGCAACGCATGACGGTTTTCTCTCTCGGAGTCAACTATTGGGCGTTTAATAGCTACGCTTGGGGTCGAATCGGCTCTAAAAAAAAAAAAAAAAAAAAAAAACTCTGGAGAGGAAAGTTCATGAATAGTAGAAAAAAAGGACCTTTTTAATTGTAAATTTATTTTTACATTTCAATCGGATGGATGAGCGGAGCCTACCTGCGCAGCGACGTGTTTTATTCATTGTGGTCTCGGCCATCGTCTTGATAACATCCGGTTAATGTTAACTTTTTTCAACTGAAATGTACGCTTGTGGTGTTTTTGTTTGTTTATCTATTTATTTTGCTAGTGAGTTAGTTTGAATGTATTAGTAAATCAGAAGAGATTTCAGTATATAACAACAGATTTTGTCTTTTTCGAAACGTGTGTACTTTCTCATTTGTATAGTTCGAACTAAGGACCTTGCATAAGGACGTGTGTACTTTTCAACATATAGAGTTCGAAATAAGGACCCTGAAAAAATACGAACGTCACTTTCCGTCGACGGTCAAGAAAAAAAAATCTTCCTTTTTTTCCTCTCTAGTAACTTTTATAAGAACCTATTACGATTACCTCGGGAGTTACAAAAAAAAAAAAAAAAACTTGCAAAAGAACCCTTTAAAAAATTTTTAAAACTCCCTCCAAATCGGCTAATTATCGGATTTTAATAAAATTTTCGGTATTTAAAGCAATAAAAGGCGAGGTTTCTTTTAAAAGACGTTTCTCCTCGTAATTCTGAAGACAACATTTTTTATTGTTTTGTTGTCCTGCGCTCTCCCACTCCCTAATCATTTTGT
This sequence comes from Sepioteuthis lessoniana, assembly GCA_963585895.1. NCBI lineage: Eukaryota > Metazoa > Mollusca > Cephalopoda > Myopsida > Loliginidae > Sepioteuthis > Sepioteuthis lessoniana. The sequence goes on along the minus strand of CAUZXS010005352.1, from coordinate 58,521 downwards.
TAATTTGGCTCACTTAAGGTACAGGGAAATGATCTTAAATTGTTTTAAAGATAATTCCATGGAAAATTAGATTTTGTTTACATTTTTTAAGTTAAAAATCTGGTAAAATAAGTTACAATATTGTTCTAGATATTTTTTACTTGATTCGTTTTCGTAGCTAAATCTTCTAAGGATGTGATTAATAAAAAAGAAAAAAAAACAAACTCCGGTTAAATGTTTTTTTAGAGGTTTAAATTGAAATCCGGAAATGAATCTCTTTCATTCACTGTAGGTGACAGGGATTTGTTAATAATGTAAAAATTCTGAATAAATAGACTTATTAAAGAAGTATTTTATCTAAATAATACTTTAAACTTTTTTAAAAAATAGTATAGTTTAAAAGGAAATAACAATTAAAATTCTGCAATATATGAGTAAACTACCCAATTTTCAATATATTCGGAAGATATTTTTAGGCGGGGGGCTTTAGTCTGTTCCGCAGTTTTCTAGTTTGGATACTGATTCCAAAAGATAATACAGACAACAAAATTTTAGAAAACAATTCTATATAAGTGAAAGAAAGGAAAAGAAAAGATAGAAAGGATAAAGTGTTGCAAATTTGTGTAATTTGGGGTACTTATATGAGAGAGGGTCTATTCGGTAAAGTGTTCGTCAATGGCCTGGGAGACCGGGGTTCAATCCTAGGTCTTGTCGTACCAAAGACTCAAAAAAATGATACTTGATATCTCTTTGCTTAACACTCAGCATTATAAAGTACGTATCTAGGGTAAAGTGTAGCAATCCAAGGAAAAGAGTAGCGACCTTCCCTACACCTCAGTATAGTAGCTATTGAAAAGGGAGCCTTCGGGTCGCCCTCGACTACGGTCGCCAACTTTACTTACTTATAAGAGAGAGAGAGAGAGAGAGAGAGAGAAGAGAGAGAGTCCGGTAAATAGTTCTTTGGATTTTAGTTGTATTTTGTGGTTTCATTGAATTTTCAGCTTTCGTTTAATTTTAGTTAAGTTTTCTGTTCAATTGAATTCTTGGAATTTCTTGTTCACTTGAATATAAATGAATTTTCAGTTTTGTAGACTTTTAGTTGATATTTTTCGGATAGCTCCTAGGCAAATGAGTAACTTTTTAAGCCTATCTTTTCACAAGCCAGGATCCGAGAGCAAAAAAATTTTGAAGGTGGCCGTGGAAGGAAATGAGGACAGCCTTGTGGCTTTATTGTCTTGGCCCACTAATCCACTCTGATCGCGACAAAGCCGCCGTTAATCCGTCACATCGCAACCATCCATTATTTCCTTTGATTACAAAGAGGAGCATAAAGCTCTGAAGTTTTTTAGGGGAAGGGTTGGGAGCGATGATGCCATATCTATATTTTCTGAGGGGCCCTAGCTAGCCACATTTGCCGACCCATTCATCAATACAATATATAAGCACCAATCCTTCACCAAGCACGCTGCGGCCACCAAAATACCACATTCGCTCCGTTAAAAGACCTACTTAAAAACCCCGAATGAAATGTTTATTTACAGAAATGATTTTTATTTACAAGAATGTGATGGGGATGGGAAAAAGAAAAGGAAACAAAAGAAAAGATCCCCGTTTGGTTGCCTTCCCATCCCCCCTTTCACGATATGGAGGCAGACTGTTTTCTGATGTCCGAGAATACCGAAAACAAGCCGGACCTACCCAAAGTGGGGGGGGATGTAATCTAATGGGACAAAAAAAAACAAAAACAAAAAAAACAAAACAAACAAAACAAAAAAGCAGAGTCGAACGCGGTGAGGACAGGTAGCATGAATTTATTCTGATGAGGTTCCAAGATCTTCAGAAAAGGTGGGCTGGAGTAAGGGTTGGAGTATAAAAAATAGGAATGGGAAGATCTTGGAGGCTTACAACTTGGTGACAGGGATGATGACTCACAAAATACTGCTAACTAGGGATTAGAGGAGAACAAAACCTTTCCTGGGATGGGGTCCCGAAGGACCCGGACCGTAGTTAGCAGCCTCATCGCAGTTTTTCATTGGACGATATAAGTTTTTCATTGGACGATATTTTTCTATAGAGTCCGCAAGACAACCAATATAAAAACATCGTTTAAGGTAGGTAAACCTTTTTCGAAAACGTTATAAAACATGGATTATTAGGCTGTTTATCATCTATACTTTGGAAGAGACGGTGCGTAGCTTGTCAGTAATGAATTATAACATTACCGATAAAAAGTGCGTTTTTTGTGTACATGCATACTACTGATAGAGTTTCGATTGGCAAGGGTGGCGAACTGCATTTTTTAACATCTTATTTTATTCGATTATATTCATTTTCTTTTTTATCAGTATTTCCCTCAAACACAGCCAGGACATACTACGTACGTAATGAAACTATTGAATCGCAAACAATTTCAAAATCCAAAAGTGAAAGAAAAATAGCAGCTGCGCTAAATGAGATCTTTAAAATCACTACAGCATTCTACCGAGGAAAGTTTGGTGACAACTAATAAAAGAAATATAACTTTTCGCATGGACACCGAGACTTCTAATACGGGAAATATATTTATAGTCTTCAAAAAATAATCTGACACCGTATGTAGTTCACCGGCTTTCCATACGGATGTTTTGACAAATCAAATTTACAATCTTATTCATACTACAAATTAAATAAGATTATAGAATTTGTTAGATTTTTATATATCATTTCTCAATATGTATATATATATATTAAAATGCTTATGCAGAATTATATGAATGAATTAGAGTTTAAAGTTACTTTTTGCTAAGCAAAATCTATTGAAAATTATTTTAATTTCTTTCACAAACGAGTCCTCCATACAAAAGTTGCTTGATGTCAAGTATTTATTTCCCCAGATAGAAAAAAAGGGTTCAAAAATCGGATCTTGTTTTGTTATTTTTTCTGATTCAACTTAAATGCTATTATTCTTTCGGTTTTAACGAAAATACTCATTCATCTCTATTAAATTTAGCAGAAGCTTAATATCGGCGAATTTAAAAAAAAAAAAATTCTCTTATTTTTGCCAAGAAATAAGTGGTGTGACACAGAAAGGAAAAACTACAACGAAAATGACAAAAGAAACACCTGCCACAAGTAAGTGTTATTTGCGGATTTTCTTGTCTCATTTTAAAAATGTTCATTTTATAAGATGGTAGAAAATAACTGGAGCAGTTTATCGGTCTCACATTATTTTCTTTTTCATTTTTAATTAAAAAAGGGAATAAATTTTTACGCTTTTTGCATATTATTCTTCCCTAATTATATTTTAAATCAATTATGACTTTTAGGAGTGTGATAGTTGCGTATGCCTCCACGACATTAGTGGTCCGTGTTCGAATCCAGCCAAAAGCTAGAATTAATTTAATTTTCTTTCCAATAATGCTGATTCTAGGGTTGGTAGGTTTATTAGTATATCAAGCTTCGTGGGTTATTTAATGCCAGAACCATTCTTATTCAAAGACCCGCTGCGAGGGCTGATTCTAGAGAATTTTAGGTACTGCCAATGTCCCCTCGGAATTCATCTCTAAATTAGGGTTGGTGCAACAGTTGGGACATCACCGAGTTCAAATTTCGACTGAATTTTCGAGCTTTTTATGTGTAAATCTATGGAGGAAGATAAAAGGTTTGAATGCATTTCTTGAACTTTGTTCTACATTGCCTGATTACTTATGTTTCGAGCAAGTAAATGTGAAAAATTGGGAATTTAATTTTACATGCGAAGACACGGGTTTTATTAATAGCCAATTATCTCTCATTAATATTTTTAAAAATCTCGCTTCACATAAAATAAAGTTAAAAAGGTTATTTACTTGGTTTATGGGACACAATGAGAATCAAACTCATTGGTAAGGGTCTGTTAGCTTAGTTCATTAAGCAACCAGTGGCATTTTTTAACACCATGCGAGGAACCCTTGAGTTCGATTCTCACTGGGTGTTCCATACTTCTGACCTTATGTCACAACTTGGCCTAGCTTAAACAATTGGACCACAGTAAATTTCTGGCATTTTTCTCGTTGAGTACGAAATGGAATTGTTCTGAGAAGAATGGCTTTTTTTCCTCTCAGAATTTCCTATCGAGTATTTGTCAACTCAAACGTTTAGACCAGTGATTTTCAACCCGGTTTGTTGATTGGTTGTTAAAGGCATATCAATCCTTGTAGATTATTTAATGCCGAATCCTATTATATATTTATATAATTTGTAAACGATTAGTTTGTTGGTAAAATTGTTCAACGAGTCAAAGCTAGGTAAATGGCTAGGTTAAGTTATTTCGTTTAATGGTATATAAATCTTTGATAGTTGTTTAATACCAAATCCTGTCTATACATGTGTTATTTTTTTTAAAAACTAGCCGGAGTTGATTTGTTTGCGCACTGTTCAATGGTCTCAACTATTGTTATCTAACATTAATTGTTCTATTTGCACGCAGTTAAATAGTTTCAAATATATCAAAAGATTAAACAGTTCGAGTTGACCGAAAGATAGGACCCTAACAGGTACTACCACTTCTGGTTAGAGTGGACCTGAGTATCATAGCAATGAAGGGGTTCTCTACATTACCCAAAGCTCCATTACATTGCTTGTTTTGTGTCACATCCAGGTCACATTTGGGTTGGGGGTTTTACCCCTCTGCAAAAATTTAGTCGGCGTATTCTACAACCCCAGCTGTTTTTAACCTGGCGTTCCGCAAGATTTTATAATAGAATATGGGCTTTACCTTATTTTGTCAATTTTGTTATTTCATTTTGAAATCTTGTAAGATCTAATTTATTCTCGCCACCAAGCTCAAATTTCTCATTTTTATCAAAATTAAATTGATTAAACTTCGCCTGAAAATTTCACAAACACAATCTTGTCTTTATTGTATATTTTTATGAAATAAACTTTCGCCGCATTTTGTTTAGGATAAAAGCATACTGTTTTCTCACGTTAATGAAACCTAGATAAACTTTCAGCTTAGGGAAACGGCTTTGTTCCCGGGGTTCTTCCTCTCTGGCAGCACCCGCCTCATCGCCTAAAAATTGTAAGGGCTAGGTTTATTACCCGGTGCTTGAGGCGCAACTGAAAGGGAATACCGACAGAAGCTTAGTAATTTTTAAAAAGCGCTGAGCCTCACAAAATATACATAGTGGTACTATTTAACCTACAGCTGTCAGAGGTAAGGAGGTTCATACTTTTCACAGGAATATTAGTCTGAAAGTGAATGTTATAGCATGACTGGAGTTTGAACTCTCTTACTACGATATCGCAGTCCAGCATCTTAGCTGCTACACCACGGGAACCACCACTTCTGGCGTTATGTCACACGAAGTTAGACTTAAGGGAGCCTTTTATGGTTTAATGGTTAGTGAGTTAGACGAGCTGACAATTATGGAGTTTGATCCTCATGAGGTGCAGTGCACCATATTTTTGGTCTTGTGCCACACCTAAAGTTTAACTTCTTTTGACTGTTATGTCTCACATTTTGTAAAAAAAATCATGCTACTTGTTTTTTAAAATCTTTGATTTTTATCGAAAAATGATTGCTTTTGTTATCTTTCTTTTAATATGAATCTTGAGAAGAGAAATATATATATAAGTAATATCCAGTCAGCGTCTGAAGACAATGGGTATAGATTATTTGCATATAGAATATATGAGGAATTCTATATAAATCTTTGAGTTTTCTTCTAATTGCATTTTATATATATATATATATATATATATATATATATATATATATATATATAATATTGATAATATAGATGGCTATATTTATAAATAAAGAAAGCTCAATGTCAGGGATAGAGCGTATATCTCCATTTTAGGATAGTGTAGACATAGTCAGTGGTGCTTGGTGACTGTGAATTTCTCAATTGTATGATCATTAGACTAAGTGGTACTAAATTCCATTGACTTTATACTATCCTAACTTCATTGTCTTCAAGTTATGCTGGTAGCACAGAGTTCCCGCTTTCTCTCTCTCACCATCCACCTCTATCATCCATCTAGACTGCACAGAGCTGATGTCTGCCTTTACCTGTTTAGCCAACTTTGGCACATCCCTGTGTTGGAGTTAGTCATTCATGAGTTCCACCTTACTTTCCCTACTTCATCTTACATGGATGGTTTGAGAGATGGGAGCTAAGTGGCTGTACAGCTACTCTTCTGTTGGGTGTTGCTTCCAGGATTTGTTAAAAGAAAATACATATAGGAGTGTGAGTAATTGAGTATTGGTAAAGTTTTTGTTAAGTCTTATTACTGGTATGCCATGGTGGTTGATCAGGGTGGTTGAGTTAGAGAACATTTGGATGAACTCTCTCCTTCACTTTCTCATTTGGCTGGTTTATTCAATGGCATACCTACTCTATATGGGTTATTTAATTCTAAAATTAGATTCATTTGGAAATATTTAATTGTAATCATAACTTTTCAATGTTCCTTTAGGTTTTTTAAAAATTGCTCTTGTCTGTAATCGTTTCTTTTTCACAATTATAGTATAAAGTATTTCTATCTAATACTAATAATTTATACACAATTATATATGGGGGTGGAGTTCCTGTGGTGTAATAGCTTACGTATTGAACTGCGGCTTTGAAGTGAGTTCAAACTAAAGTCACACTGTCACATTCATTTTCGAGCAAGTATTCTTGGGAAAGGTATGAACTCTCTTATCTACCTAGCTATGGGTTAAATAGTATCACTGCTATTCTTCTACAAGGATGTTTTGGTATTAAATAACCCATGTAGGTTGATATGTCATTAAACAAAGAAACCAAACCAAACAATTATATATGATATCAATGGTTAGAGTGTTTGTCAATGGTCCAGGAGACTGGGGTTCAATCTCAGGTTGAGTCATACTGACTCAAAAAAATGGTACTTGATGCCTCCTTGCTTAACACTCAGCATTATAAGGTACGAATCAAGGGTAAGTGGAGTGATCCAGTAGCACCCTCCTCTACACTTCGACTACAGTAGCCCAGCTTATATATGGTATCAAGTATTCCTATCTAAAACTAATAATTTGTACACAGTTACATCGTTTGAACTATTTTTATCTATTAATAATTTCTATGCACAGTTGTATGGTTTCAAGTATTCTTATCTAACACCAATTATGATTTCAAGTAACTAATAATAATCCTTAGTAAACAATTATATCTTCAAGTGACTCTTAATGCTATCAATTTGCACACAGTTATATTGTGTCAAGTATTCCTATCTAATACAAATAATTTTCAAACAGATCTATTGGAAGGGATCTTAACAGATACTTCTGTTCTGTGCTTGTAATAAAGAGATACTCTCCAGAGCTGCAGATGCAGTTTAGTGTCATACCCTGAAAATTCTGGATGAGGTGGGGTCTTACTTTTGCAGAGAATGGAGCTGACATATTCTAAACCCCACCAACAAAGCTGTTAACTTACCTGTCTAGGCAAGCATAACAGTAACAAGCTGTTACCTTCATGCAATCAAATTTGACAATGGTAGGGATCAATAAGAATATTTTGTTTGCTAACATGAAACATAATTATATTATTGATTTTTAAATAGTATTATCAGTTTTAGCATTCAAAATAAATTTTGCATTTTGAAATGCCTTCCTTACGTGTGCTGGTATTTATAACCTTGCCTCACATACTGGTTGTATATCTACCTGATACAAATATACACCTCCAAAGTATAGAATCTCTATGGAAATGCTACAAAAAGAAGCTACAAATCCAAAAGTTTATAAGTTCCCATAATGCAATGGCTAAAGTACTGGATAGTGGCCTTGAAGTAAGAGAGATCAAACTCCAGTCAGTGTTCACTTTTAGATTGATACCCTGGGAAAAGGTATGAACCCCCTTATCTCTCCAGCTATGGCTTAAATAGTATCACTGCTGTTCTTCTACAAGGATGGCTTTGGCATTAAATAGCCCATGAAGGTTGATATACCATTAAAACAAACCAACCAAAAACTTGTTTATTGATTTTATGCCATGTCAGCTCTTATTGGGTTATTTTTTTTTTTTTTTCATCATACAACGTGTGAAAGCATGTGCGATACCCTGTCCTCATCAGCCGCCAACCAGGGGTGATAACAGTTTCGGTAGCTCAAGGCAGTACTGCCACTATTGGCACTACCAAGCAGCTTTTGCCACCGGATAGGGTATTAAGAGAATTTTATATATATATATATATATATATATATATATACACGCCAGATCAATTAAGAGCAGAGACTACATTGGATGTTAATCTTTATTTTTAGTGTGCAGTTTGTGATTTAAAAACCAAAAAAAAAACGCATTTACTTCTGGCCGTTAATGTTATCACACGTTTACAGTAACTGTTTCTTACATAATCACATGGGAATGGTGGTTCCGTGTGTATTTCCTTCATGCTGAAAACTTCTCACTTTCAACCAAATATCAAAGTCAGACTTTTTTCAAGTGATTACATGATCTTGAGTATCTTATAATATTTATTTGTAAACAATTTAAGCTTCAAATAACAATTCTAAATACAAATAATTTGCAGAAAAGTGGCATAGTGGTTAACTTTCTGGTAACTTGTAGTAAGTTCAAACTCCACTTACACAATTACATTCACTTTCAGACAGATACACTTGGGTATGACCCCCTTACCTTCATCAGCTATGGGTTAGAATTACCTCTACTGTCCTTCTACAAGGATGACTTTGGTATCAGATTATCCATGAAAGTTGATATGCCATTAAAGCAAAGAAACTAAACTAAATAATTTGCTCACAGTAATGGCTTCAAGTATTCATATCTAATACTAATCGTTAGTTTGCACACAGTTCTATAGTTTCAAGTATTCCTATTCAATACTAATAATTTTTAAACAGATCTGACAAATACTACTTTTATAAGTCAGAGTGGAACTAGGAGTAATGACAATGAAGGGGTAACTCCACTCTTTCCAGTGCTCCAAAACTAGAGGCTGTTTCATATCATACTCAAGACACCTTTTTTTTTTGGAATGGGTCTTTTTCCTCTAGAGGGGTATTTTAAATTCTGCCAAAAGGGCTACAAAACTAAAAGGCTACTAGCCAAGAACTGTTCCCATTCTAGAAGGAAGGAGGTGGGGGGAATTGAAAAAAAACAGGTTGGTATATATTTTCCATGAATAAGTCCAGTCTGAGAAGGCCATCTTTCTACTGTTTAAAAGAGAGAATGGTTGGGTTGAAGAGGGATGCTTTTGGGGCTTGGACAGTATTTGAATACATGCTTCCAGGAGGCTGGTTTCTTGAGGTGGGGAGAGGGAGAAGTCCTCTCTGTTAACTCAACCTTGTGTCACACACTTCCACCAAGGTAGAGTAGGTAAATATCTCCTCAGTGAAAGACAGCCCGGTCAGCTGGGGTTGTAGAATACACCGACTGCTTCTCTGCAGAGCGGTAAGACTCCTCCAAGTGTCCTGTATATGACACTAAACAAACTGATGATGAGTTTCCAGCAATGCTGAAGCTTTGAGGAATGTAGAGTACCTCTTCATTACCATTGCTCCCAGGTCCACTTTGACTCGAAGAAGGTAGCACCTGATAAGGGTCCTATCTATGGATCAAATAGGGCTAACAAGCACAAATTTTTGATTTTTATTTTCTTGATTTTTTTTTTTATTTTTGTTTTTGCTTGAAAAACTAAAGCAAACATGAACACTGATATTGTGGCTTACATTTCAGATTGAGCACTATTTTACTATACAGCATAGATCCATTTAATGATATTGCCCAGTCGGCTGGGGCTGTAGAATACACCAACTGCTTCTCTGCAGAAGGGTAAGACCCCACCAATAAGTGTCCTGGATATAACATTAAACAATCTGATGGTAAGGTTCCAGTAATGCTGGAGCTTTGGGGAATGCAGAGTACCCCTTCATTGATGTCGCTCCCAGGTCCACTGTGGCCTGGAGTGGTAGCACTTGATAAAGGTCCTATCTATGGGTCAAATAGAATGAAACCGTGGTTTCTTGAGTTTACTGTTTTTTGCATTTAAACTGTGTACTTATGCTAAACTGAATTATGCGAAATAAAACTGTTTTTACATTTAACTCTGTGTATTTCCCAGTCGGCTGGGGCTGTAGAATATACCGACTGCACCTCTGCAGAGGGGTAAACTCCCCCAAATGAGTGTCCTGATATTATGACACTAAACAATCTGATGGTGAGGTTCTAGTGATGCTAGAGCTTTGGGTAATGTGGAGTACCCCTTCATTACTATCGCTCCCAGGTCCACTTTGGCCTGGAGTGGTAGCACCTAATCTATGAGTTAAATAGAACTAAACTGCGTATTTATGCTGAAATGAATTATTAGAAATACAACTGTTTTTGACGTTGAAACTGTACTTATGCTAAACTGAATTGTTTGAATTAGAATTGTTTGATTAAACTGAATAGCTTGAAATAGAAATGTTTTGACAATTAAACCGAGTACTCTTGCTAAACTGAATTGTTTGAAATAGAACTATTTTTATAAAAATGAATTTGGCGTTAGATAATCAACAAAGGTTGATATGCCATAAAACCAACCAACTATTTAATGATAGAATTTTCCTTCTAAGAACAGCCGCAAACCAACTGTAGAAAGCAGGTAAATTTGACAAAGAGAACATTCCAGTAATCAATGATCAAAATGTTTGTTTTCATAAATTTTACCTTTTCTCCTCAGAATCTCAGACTTTGATTGTATTGAGGATATTTAAATTGATTATTATGATTTTAAAGAATATTTTCAAAATACTATTATTACTAAAAATTTTATCTTATCTATAAGATAAGGCAACTCTAAATTCCAAATCTGAGGAGTGTTGTTCAGAACAATCTGTGGCACATTAATGCACCATTGTTTTGTTAGCCAAGTCAGCTGGGGTATTTTTGCTGAGAGGTAAGCCCCCACCCCCAATGAGTGTCCTGGATATAACACCAAACTGTCTGATAGTAAGGCTCCAGTTCTGCAGCTTTGGGGAATGTTGAGTAGCCCTTCATTGCCAATACACCCAGGTTCACTGTGACCCGCAGTGGTAGTACCTATTAGTGTCCCTCCCCTCTATGGGTCAAAAAGAACTAGTTAATGATTTACTATACTTAAAACCATTTAATTGTGTGCAAACAAAGGATTAATATTAAATTGAATTATTAGTATTTGATAGCAATGCTTGAAACCATTTAATTGTGTGCAAACAAAGGATTAATATTAAATTGAATTATTAGTATTTGATAGCAATGCTTGAAACCATTTAATTGTGTGCAAACAAAGGATTAATATTAAATTGAATTATTAGTATTTGATAGCAATGCTTGAAACCATTTAATTGTGTGCAAACAAAGGATTAATATTAAATTGAATTATTAGTATTTGATAGCAATGCTTGAAACCATTTAACTGTGTGCAAACAAAGGATTAATATTAAATTGAATTATTAGTATTTGATAGCAATGCTTGAAACCATTTAATTGTGTGCAAACAAAGGATTAATATTAAATTGAATTATTAGTATTTGATAGCAATGCTTGAAACCATTTAACTGTGTGCAAACAAAGGATTAATATTAAATTGAATTATTAGTATTTGATAGCAATGCTTGAAACCATTTAACTGTGTGCAAACAAAGGATTAATATTAAATTGAATTATTAGTATTTGATAGCAATGCTTGAAACCATTTAACTGTGTGCAAACAAAGGATTAATATTAAATTGAATTATTAGTATTTGATAGCAATGCTTGAAACCATTTAACTGTGTGCAAACAAAGGATTAATATTAAATTGAATTATTAGTATTTGATAGCAATGCTTGAAACCATTTAACTGTGTGCAAACAAAGGATTAATATTAAATTGAATTATTAGTATTTGATAGCAATGCTTGAAACCATTTAACTGTGTGCAAACAAAGGATTAATATTAAATTGAATTATTAGTATTTGATAGCAATGCTTGAAACCATTTAATTGTGTGCAAACAAAGGATTAATATTAAATTGAATTATTAGTATTTGATAGCAATGCTTGAAACCATTTAACTGTGTGCAAACAAAGGATTAATATTAAATTGAATTATTAGTATTTGATAGCAATGCTTGAAACCATTTAACTGTGTGCAAACAAAGGATTAATATTAAATTGAATTATTAGTATTTGATAGCAATGCTTGAAACCATTTAACTGTGTGCAAACAAAGGATTAATATTAAATTGAATTATTAGTATTTGATAGCAATGCTTGAAACCATTTAATTGTGTGCAAACAAAGGATTAATATTAAATTGAATTATTAGTATTTGATAGCAATGCTTGAAACCATTTAACTGTGTGCAAACAAAGGATTAATATTAAATTGAATTATTAGTATTTGATAGCAATGCTTGAAACCATTTAACTGTGTGCAAACAAAGGATTAATATTAAATTGAATTATTAGTATTTGATAGCAATGCTTGAAACCATTTAACTGTGTGCAAACAAAGGATTAATATTAAATTGAATTATTAGTATTTGATAGCAATGCTTGAAACCATTTAATTGTGTGCAAACAAAGGATTAATATTAAATTGAATTATTAGTATTTGATAGCAATGCTTGAAACCATTTAACTGTGTGCAAACAAAGGATTAATATTAAATTGAATTATTAGTATTTGATAGCAATGCTTGAAACCATTTAACTGTGTGCAAACAAAGGATTAATATTAAATTGAATTATTAGTATTTGATAGCAATGCTTGAAACCATTTAATTGTGTGCAAACAAAGGATTAATATTAAATTGAATTATTAGTATTTGATAGCAATGCTTGAAACCATTTAACTGTGTGCAAACAAAGGATTAATATTAAATTGAATTATTAGTATTTGATAGCAATGCTTGAAACCATTTAATTGTGTGCAAACAAAGGATTAATATTAAATTGAATTATTAGTATTTGATAGCAATGCTTGAAACCATTTAATTGTGTGCAAACAAAGGATTAATATTAAATTGAATTATTAGTATTTGATAGCAATGCTTGAAACCATTTAATTGTGTGCAAACAAAGGATTAATATTAAATTGAATTATTAGTATTTGATAGCAATGCTTGAAACCATTTAACTGTGTGCAAACAAAGGATTAATATTAAATTGAATTATTAGTATTTGATAGCAATGCTTGAAACCATTTAACTGTGTGCAAACAAAGGATTAATATTAAGTTGAATTATTAGTATTTGATAGCAATGCTTGAAACCATTTAACTGTGTGCAAACAAAGGATTAATATTAAGTTGAATTATTAGTATTTGATAGCAATGCTTGAAACCATTTAACTGTGTGCAAACAAAGGATTAATATTAAATTGAATTATTAGTATTTGATAGCAATGCTTGAAACCATTTAACTGTGTGCAAACAAAGGATTAATATTAAATTGAATTATTAGTATTTGATAGCAATGCTTGAAACCATTTAACTGTGTGCAAACAAAGGATTAATATTAAATTGAATTATTAGTATTTGATAGCAATGCTTGAAACCATTTAATTGTGTGCAAACAAAGGATTAATATTAAATTGAATTATTAGTATTTGATAGCAATGCTTGAAACCATTTAACTGTGTGCAAACAAAGGATTAATATTAAATTGAATTATTAGTATTTGATAGCAATGCTTGAAACCATTTAACTGTGTGCAAACAAAGGATTAATATTAAATTGAATTATTAGTATTTGATAGCAATGCTTGAAACCATTTAATTGTGTGCAAACAAAGGATTAATATTAAATTGAATTATTAGTATATGATAGCAATGCTTGAAAACATTTAATTGTGTGCAAACAAAGGATTAATATTAAATTGAATTATTAGTATTTGATAGCAATGCTTGAAACCATTTAACTGTGTGCAAACAAAGGATTAATATTAAATTGAATTATTAGTATTTGATAGCAATGCTTGAAACCATTTAATTGTGTGCAAACAAAGGATTAATATTAAATTGAATTATTAGTATTTGATAGCAATGCTTGAAACCATTTAACTGTGTGCAAACAAAGGATTAATATTAAATTGAATTATTAGTATTTGATAGCAATGCTTGAAACCATTTAACTGTGTGCAAACAAAGGATTAATATTAAATTGAATTATTAGTATTTGATAGCAATGCTTGAAACCATTTAACTGTGTGCAAACAGAGGATTAATATTAAATTGAATTATTAGTATTTGATAGCAATGCTTGAAACCATTTAACTGTGTGCAAACAAAGGATTAATATTAAATTGAATTATTAGTATTAGGTAGCAATGCTTAAAACCATTTTACTGTGTGCAAATAAAACTATTTTTATTAAAAAACAATACTTAAAACCATTTAACTATGTGCAAACAAGAAATCATCGCAATACTTAAAACCGTTTGACTGTGTGTTGACAAATGAGCTCTGGCTTGTTTAAAAAATGTTATCTACAAACTATTCATGTAAGAATCATTTATGTAGAAACAGGATTTGGTATTAAATATCCATCAAGGGTTGATATGCCATTAAACCAAATAACCTAAGCTAACCTTTGGTGCAAGTGGTGCTATTTCATATTTGGAATTCTTGAGACTAGGTTCATTTTTTCTTTGTCTAAAGACAATAACACAGTATCGTCTTCTGCCCAAAGTTGTAGAATACACAAACTACACCTCTGCAGAGTGGGTAAGACCCTCCCAATGAGTGTCCTGTATATGACACTAAACAATCTGATGGTGAGGCTCCAGTAATGCTGGAGCTTTAGAGAATGCAAAGTGCTCCTTTATTGCCATCACTCCCAGATCCACTCCAGCCGTGAGTGGTAGAACCTATGGTCCAAATAGAATTAAACTGTGTGCTTATGCTAAACTAAATTGTTTGAAATACAACTGTTTTGACATTTAACTGTTGTGTAAACAAAAAAGAATTATACTTATACTAAACTGAATTGTTTGAAAAGTTAATTTGTATAAAAATGGATTTGGCATTAAATAACCTACAAAGGTTAATATGCCATAAAACCCAAACAAACAATCTACCCAAAGGTGAGAACACAGCTGAGAACTTATAATTACAGCGGAAAGGCCAAGCAGAGAAGTTCTCATGAGACCTGACTGTACAACAATTTTTTTTTTTTGTTCAGAAAATATATTGAATAATCATTTTAACCAATATGCTGGTTTATTTGTGATTTCTATAATTGTCAGAAGTAGTTATGTTGAAAATGTTTTTTGCAATATGTGAATTTTAGATATATTAGGAATATTTACTATTCTTAAATGAAGTTCTATCAATCATTAATGATTTTGACTAGTGTTATTCTTCATTTTATTCAAGTTCTTTTTATTGCAACACACTTGGGTTATCATTTTTGCATCACCAAGGAAACAGCATGTGTTGAAAACAAGAATAAGCTTTTTCTTATTGTCATAGAAATAGCAACTTGAGTGAGGTATGATAAAAAGTAAAAATAGAATTAAGATGAAAGATCACACTAGTCAAATTTATTATGCATATGAATGTATGTATAAAATCCTAATTTATTAGCTTTAGAATATTCAAAAACTGTGTTCTTTGTAACATGTAATCTAACTCATTTTTTTATTCATTTTTTTTTATTTCATTTCAGTCTGTGATAATATATAAACTGATTCTTGGGAAAGAATCATTTTTCCAGCAGTAATCTTCAAAAAGAAGCACATTTTGCCTTAATCATTAACTTTCATTTGAACTCTTCCCTCAAGATTCTTTTTATCAATAATTACATTAAAGATGTATTTAACATTGTAGCCAATCAAGGTGGCCTTATAGTTTGACTAAGTGCTCAAATGATGCTTGATTCAGAGCCTCCGCTACCATCATGGCCATAATTCAAATTCCATTGGATGTCAGTTATGGATTGCTCTCTCTCTTCACCACTATTCTGCACAACATCTTCCTCCTCTATCATGTTGACATGTTCGTGTCTGTCTACAAAATTGACAAGTTCTCCTTCTGGGTTGGTGAGACAATCTTTCTCATATGGAATTCCTTCAACGATCCCCTTTTTGGTTGGCTCAGTGATTACCAGTACCTTTCACAGACCACGACAGTATCATCGTCAACGACTCAAAACAACTCCCCTAGGACCCGTAACAAGTGCCAAGAATGGCGTGCTGCTAACGCCACACAAAATCCATGGATGCAGACAAAGAAGACTTATGACCCAGAGAAAGGTGAGAGCTACTGGGCCTATACCAAAGACAATAATTATGGGAAGGGTATCCATGATCCTGAGGATGATTCCATACCGTTCTTGAAAAACCAATTAGGGCACTCAGTGGAGAGTTCTTTGAACAATGCAATTGTATCAAAACGTTTGGATAATCTTGCATGGTATGGACCACTACTAGCCATATCATTTTTGCTTTTCTGGGTATGTTGGTTTCCTATCGGACTGCAGTTTGTCATTTGCTTATGTGTCTATGACAGCTTTCTAACTATGGTTGATCTGCAGCATTCTGCATTACTTGCAGATTTGGCCATTTCAGCTGATATACGAACTCGACTCAATTCCCGGAGTTCTCTTTTCAGTGCCATTGGATCTTTATCTGTATTTGTCTCCTATTCTATCTGGGACCGCAATAACCTTGATACGTTCCGAGCTTTTTGTTTTTTACTATGCATCATATCAATAACAGGTTTTTACTTTGGCACAAACCTTCTGAGAAAAGCTGCTCTACCTTCAAAATATATTAATAATCTCCCACAGGATAATTTGTTAAAACGGGTCATGTAAGTATTTTTTTTTTCTTCTTTTTTTCTTAACTTTCTTGTTATCTCTAAAAAGGAATTACTGTTGACTTTACAGTTAAAGGTTCGATTTCTCATTGTTTTATGATTATTATGGGCAAGGTGAATCAACAATAAGCCATTCTAAACAAAATCTTTCAAATTTTACTTTGAAATTAATTAGACTCAAATAATTATTATTTCACATTGCAATAACCCTTTAAATTAATTCAGTACTATAAAATCAAATCTTTGATTTATTTTTTTTTTAAATTTTCTTTTACTCTGTTGACTGGGTTTAGAATATGTTATCATTTTACTGACCATCTACAAAACTGGTCACTCAACACATGATATTGTAATACTCTCTTTCCTTTGGAAAAAAAACATGAAGATCTCTTCCTGCTCTCCCAACCTTAACTCTTATTAACCTGCACCATTTTTAATACATGAAAAAGTAAAATATATGGCAATAGTGTGTGTGTGTGTGTGTATATATATATATATATATATATATATATATATATATATATATATATATATATATATATATATATATATATCTCAATATAATCCAATTTCTTTATGGATATTACTATAACACATCAAAAATAGCACCTTGTAGCAAGATTTTTGGTTTGTTTGTTTAATGGCATATCAACCTTTGTAGGTTATTTAATGCTAAAGCCATTCTCCTAGAAGAACAGTAGTGGTACTATTTAACCCATAGCTGGGAGGATAAGGGGGTTCATACCTTTCCCAAGGGTATTTGCCCGAAAGTGAACGTAATAGCATGACTGGAGTACAAACTTGCTTACTACGATTCCACAGTCCATCGCTTTAACCATCATTACACCATGAGGACCCCTGCCAAGATTTTTGTTAGAGTATGAAAAATGTTTTAATGTTCTAACTTAGAGAATAAATCAGTTTCTGGTCAAATATAAAACATGATAAGAATAGTATTAGAGCTACATTTATGCTCATCTCTATTGTTATAATGTCTCGCATGTGATGATTATTAAATGTTATTTATAGAATATTTATCCTTATTTATTTATTTGCAATCAGGGTATAAATTCTATAAATAGGATATAACTTGACATTAAGCTTAATGGATGCTGAAGGTAGCCTTTAAATAATTTTTTGAGTGATTTAAAATTACAATATCAACAATATAGGCTGAGAGAGAGAGAGAGAGATGAAGTGAGAAAGAAGCAATGCAGTACCCATACATTATTGGATGCAATTCATGTACAGTGAGCATGAAGTGGGATCAAAAAGTAATTGTTATATACCCTACCGGGGAACAATCATGTGTATGTCCCATTCATCATAAATACATTGGACACTATTGTGAGGGTAGGTAATTTGCTAACTGAGTAGTCACCACTAGTAGTGGTTTTACCTTCTTCCCTAACAGGTGAGTATTGTATTTTGTTAATGTTATAAAGATTTCCATATCATTCTCAACCTCCATTTGGGTTATTTCTCATTCAGTAACCTTTTGTTAGGTTACTACAGTAATAAAAGCGAGTCTTTGAATTATAAAATTTAGATGATTTATACACAATTGAACAATTTATATAATAAAGTGATGATGTCTCAATGCCAATTTAAAAAAAAAAAAATTATGAAGCCTGTCTGAATACTTTTTTGATAAAATGTTTTTGGCAGATTGTGCCACTGCAGCTTCCTCCATAATTCCTAGACTTAGTTCTATGTGCTTTTTCTTGTTTCCTAAATAGAAAATTTATCTCTTGGGTAAGATTTGAGGATATAACAGACACTAAAAAGAATGTGATGGCATAGATTCACACTGTATTAAAAGTGGAGTTTGCAGAGGTGCTGTGACCAATAGAGAATTGGCTGGAAAAAATGTGTTTAATGCCTAGGGGACTATTTTGAAGAAAATTCATCTTTTAATTCATTATTTATCTCTGTCTTCGTAAATACAGTTTTAGTCTCAATACTTTTTGAACATGCATGTATTAATGGTTGTAAATGATAAAATAGGCATAATGATGTATACATTACACTCCTGCATAACTTATTAAACTCTTTTTAGTCTTATTTAGATTTTCTAGTTTGTCCTTTTCTGCAGTAGTCTGAAAAACACAAAACATATACCCATTTAATTATTGATGGCAAACTCATCAATAATTGAATCTATGAAAATCAATACAAAGAAAGTTGTGATTCAACTGCAAGTTTATTTGTCATATTTTTTATTTATCTAAAAAATCTTTTAGTAGGGAAAAAATTGCAGGCACAATCCACAAATTCTCAGGGGAAGTCCCTATAACATTATGGCCAATATGCTGCACTGTGACATGATAGGGGGTTCAAATTCAAGGTATGCTATTATATACATTTTTGGACTAATACCCTTTGGAAAGATATGATCTTCCTTATCTCTCTGGTATAGGTTAAAGAATGTCGCTACTATTCTTCTACAAAGCTGGCTTTGACATTAAATAATTCATTGTTCTTAAACTACTGAAAAGGATCCAAGTGATCGCCAACAAAAAGTGTCTTCACTTGATCTTGTTCTTCTACCAACAAGAATAATGTCTTCACTCTGTTGCATTCTCCACCAACGAGAATAATGTCTTCACTCAGTCACATTCTCCTATCAACTAGAATAATGTCCTCACTTAGTGTGTTCTCCGCCTACAAGAATAATGCCTTCACTCGATTAAACTCAAAAGACCATCAGCCAATACTCAAGACATACTGCTTTTTAAAGCAGGTGGTTGTCTTCCATTCATGTACTTGATTGTTCACTCCCAACATCCTGACTCTTCAAGCCACATGTGAACCAGTATTGATTCTGAGCATGTATTCCGGATCTTTTACAAATGGCAGCTTTGCATGCCATGCATCACAGACGCTTGGAATCAGGTGAATGCAAATATCCATCATTACACCCACCAAAGTTGTTATACCATTAAACAAAGAAACCAAACCAAGGAATCAAATTCCCAGTAAACAGAGACACTTGACAAAAGTAAATAGACACTTGTATAAAAATAAAAAACAAATATGCCACTGAGAGAGATTGAGGAAAGAGTTAATATAGGTGAGTTTAAAGGTTTGGCTTTTGATTTCTGTCAACCATTGCCTCTTTCTTATTCAATTGATAGTGCAGCTGGTGCATTTAATCAATCTTCTCAAGACAAAGTTGGTGTGATTTTGTATCTCACTGAATGATGATCCTTTAATATTTCTAATCTGGATTGTTACTTATTAAAATTGTTAAAAAAATGTGGCTAAAAATTAAGAGGAAAGCAAATAAAAGATAATCCATATTTTATCAAAATAAATGGGTAAATAGACACCTGTTTTCTCTGTCAATGCAGATAAGTTTTCTCATCATACCTGTCAGTTCACTCACATACACTCATATATATATATATATATATATATATATATATATATATATATATATATACACACATGCACACACAAGGCTCATTCAATAAATAAGAGAATATATATATATATATATATATATATATATATATATTATTATTTTTTTTTTTCCTATAATTTTTTTTCCCTCACTGTACACTCTGCATTGTTTGGAATCAGTTTATAGCAAAAATTATTTTAATCTTGTAAAAATATTTGTTTTGAGACTATTCAAAATAACAGCAAACCAAACAGATTGTTCCAAGCTTGGACAGAGGTCTGTCATCAAATTTTTTACTGGCTGAGAAGTGCAAATCATGTAAAATTATATTGAAGAATGTGTATGAAGAAGCATGTTTTAGTCAAAAAAATTATTTATAAATGGGCTAAACATGGGTTTGCCACTTAAGCCAAAAAGACAGTCCAGTAAAGAAAAAGTTCCAAGTGCAGTTTGGTTTGGTTTAGTTTTATGGCATATTAACCAGTGTAGGTTAATGATGCCAAATACTTTTTTATACATATGAACAGTTCTATTTCAAACTATTCAGTTTAGCATAAGTACACATTTTAGTTCTATTTGACCCCTAGATAGGACCCTATCATGTGCTACCACTCTGGGCCACAGTGGATCTTGGAGTGATGGCAATAAAGGAATACTTTGCATTCCTAAAAGCTCCAGCATTATTAGAAACTCACCATCAGATTGTTTAGAGTCATACATAGGACACTCGTTAGGGATGTCTTATCCTTCTGTAGAGAAGCAATTGGTGTATTCTACAGCACTAAGTGCAGCGGTCAGTAAAGAAGGTCATGCTTGACAGTCTTCTGGAACAGGAAAAGATCATCAGTGTTTATTTCCTTAAAAAAGGTGCAACTGTAAACAGTACATCCTATTGCCAACTACTTAGGCAAAATTTACCTTATTCATTGAATCGCCCTCATATATATTTTTGTGTGTGTGTATGCTCACTTCTTAATTTTAAATATGGATGCAGATTAAGTTTTATGTTATACTTGATAAAATACACATTGGCTTTTGCACTGATAAACACACACACACACACACATATATATATATATAACTGAAGTAAATAGACATCTGTTTAAATAAGGATGTAGATAAGTTCCTATCATAGTTGACAAATATACGCATATGATAAAAAGTAAATAACATTCTTTTAAATACACAAGCTCATCCTCTGTTATATCTGACCTCTCACACAGAAATATAGCATAGATTTTAAAAAGGTTGTGTGGTAACTGGAAGAATGTTATTCTGGGATGTTTTAATGAACTAACACTGCCAGCTTACAGATATACATATTTGCACACACAAACACACATGTGCTATGCAAATATGACCATACAGCACATATGTTGAGGAAATATAAGCAGTTATCAACAGTCATTAGTTTGGTTGTAGATACTGTTATGTATGTACCATCAACTCTCTAGTCCTACTACAACCAATGCAGCCAACCTGACATAATATTGCCAAAAGGATTTAAAACTATGGAAGACCCTACACTACCGTCAACAACTATTGGAGCTCCGCCGTACTTACAATTGATTCAGCAACTAATAGAACTACAAAGGGAGAACATCAATCTAAAGAAAGAAGGGATTTATGATTGGAACAGCAAAGGAAGCCAGAAAGGCCCACAATAGCACTTGATACCTCTAATGGTGAAAATAGGCTCTATTTATGGACACGTGGGGCTGATAAGAGTTATATCAGCCCCACGTGTCCATAAATAGAGGAAATTTGCCTGCTAATGGACCCGGCCATAATCTAGAATGAGCTTAAAATAGCATCCACCCCTGAACTAAACAGGCAACTGTTTGACTTGCTAGGAGCTAAGCTGCTGAACTTTGCTACAGAAGAGCAGTTGTTATGGCACATAAGTCTTGGGGACTCTACAAAGAGGTCCATCGACAGAACTTTCACTCAATGAGACAGAAGGAGTGAAAGTCGATAATGCATTTCTTGGCTAGGCTATGGACCCTTGAAAAATTTTGTCTATTCACAGTCACTGACCCCAACAAACCAGACTGTAGTTGGCAGATAGACTACTGCAGCAACATGATGGCCAGACAAATGGCGGCAGGATTCACCATCACGGAACATCAAAGCAAAACATTAGCAAAAGCTGTGATCCTCTCAACACTACAACAGAAGTTTTACCTGCTAGTCAGCCTGGAAATAACTGATCATTCAAAACCACTCTATTTCAGTAATATTTTGCACCACACCACAACAGCCAATGTGCAGAGGTCAAACTGCAAGAAGCAGTCCTGGGAAGTTAGGACCTCACCAACCCCACAATCCACCAAGCCCTGCAGAGGGTGTGGGGAGTATTCATATCCCAATGGACTGAGTAACTGTAAGGACTGTCTGGCAGCCAAGATGGTAAACTTTAATTTTGGCATAATCAGGCACATGGAAAGAGTGTGTCAAAAACCAAAAAGGGAATCTGTCAACAAGTCAGCAGCAAGCATGATGAGGGAGGAGTCTCATACCCCCACAATCAGAAGGTACACAGATATATAAGCAGCGGTCAACAGCAGTTAGTTCGGTAGTAGATACCCTTACATATGTACCACCAATGCTCTAGTCTGACTACAACCAACATTGTCGACCTCAGCTAACCTAACATAGTGTCAGACATACACACACAAACACTCACACACATATGTTCCTTAAGGTATTAACTATGTTATATATTTTGCTTTAAAAATTGCTGTTTTTTTTTTTTGTTTTGTTTTGTTTTTTCAAAAAAGGGTTGTTTGAAAAAAGAAGATTGAAAATGAATAACTTTATTTATATAAAGTATTAATTTTCAGTCTGATTTCTTTGTTTCTTTTTCTTTTTTTTAAAAATATGCAGTAATTTTGTTGATAACATTTATACTTATTCCTGGCTGTGATAACGTTATCAACTTTATCTTGTGAATCAACCATTTAATGTTAGCCTTATTAGAAATTGAACTACCCACCTAAAGAGTTAACTAAATTTTTCTCAAAAATAAGATAAATATGTTTGCCAACAAAAGCATGCTACTTGTCAAAGCTGAATCTTTGATTTTTTTCATTCAATTTTTAAAAGCCCAGTTGGCTGGGGCTGTAGAATAACCTGACTGCATTTCTGCAGAAAGGTAAGACTCTCTCAACCAGTGTCCTGATTATGACATTAAACAATCTGATGGTGAGGCTCTGGAAATGCTGGAGATTTGGGGAATGCAGAGTACCTCTTCATTGCTGTTGCTCCCAGATCCACTCTGGCTTGGAGAGGTAGCTTCTGATGGGTCAGATAGAACTGTTTTTACATTTAAACTGAGTGCAAACAAACTGAATTGTTTGAAATAGAACTGATCATTTAATTGTGTGTAAACAAATGACTGATGTTTAATTAAAATTATTAGTGAGCAATACTTGGAACCATTTAACTTTGTTGACTTATATTAAATTGAATTGTTAGAAATAGAACAGTTTGATCATTTGACCATGTGTATAACAAAATATGTTTATAGATCATATTCAATATATATGTAAAAACTGGATTTGGCATTAAATAACCAAGTATGGTTGATATGCCATAAACCAAACCAAACCATTCAATTTTTAAAAAATTTTGTTATTGTAAATAAGTAAAGTTGACAACCTTTGTTGAGGGTGACCCGAAAGCTCCTTTTCAATAGCTACTACACTGAGGTGTAGGGGAGGGTGCTACTCCATTCCCTGGATTGCTTCACTTTACCCTTGATCCTTACCTTATAATGTTGAGTGTTAAATAAGGTGGCATCAAGTACCATTTTTTGAGTCTTTAGTATGACTCAACTTGGGATTGAACCCATGTTTTCCAGACCATTACCAAACACTTTACTCACTAAGTCAATAAATGGTGAATTATCAAGTATCTGCTGTGTAAACACACCCAGAGGTTTTATGAATTGAATTTTTAAAAAATGTGGCATCCGACAATTCTTCTTATACTCTACATTACATATACATTATGTTAAAAAATATGTACCTGAATAACAATGATGACTTAGAATTGCCATACATGTGAGTGGTGTTTCCTGAAAAATATACTGGGGTAATCAAATAATGCTATTGTCATCCGAGATGAAAATGAATAATTTTTTTTTATTAGTTTAATGCATAAATAAGTGTTTGCGTTTACAATTATATTTGATTTATTCTTTATAGTTATATATGTTGTTATTCACTAAATTTTAAAAAACGTTGTTATTAATTCACTAAATTTTAAAAATGTTATTAATTCACTAAATTTTAAAAATGTTATTAATTCACTAAATTTTAAAGACGTTGTTATTAATTCACTAAATTTTAAAGACGTTGTTATTAATTCACTAAATTTTAAAGACGTTGTTATTAATTCACTAAATTTTAAAGACGTTGTTATTAATTCACTAAATTTTAAAAACGTTATTAATTCACTAAATTTTAAAATAGAAAATCAACTATTTTAAAATAGAAAGCAGCATTGATTTATCCCAGAATGTTATTCATAGTAAAAAAAATTGTGCAGTTGTTGTGCTACACATGTTCCATGGAATTTTTTAGTGTATGAATATTGTTGTTATTATCTGTGCAGAAGCATAAATTCAATTTATTTCTTTCATCTAGTTGCAAATCCAGTCTCCCTAAAAATTCTCCAGGGGCATCTTCACTCAAAAAATACATCAAACAGTTGACATCCCACCATAATTTTTGTTGGTTTGCCCTGATGAATCTTGTACAGGTAAGTCTTTACAGGTATCAAAGAAGAAGAATTTTTTTTCCCAAATTGGACATTGTTTACTTCAGACTTATAGGACATTTCTTCTCTTTGAATATTTCAAATGAACCTTGTATCACATCCTGCTCATGTAAGTTGGTAAATACATATACTAAAGCTTATATTTAGGAATCAATCCTGAATCTAATCTTTTTGTAAAGTCAGTACTGATACAAGAGTGGAAGGGTATACACAATCAATTAAAAAAATTTTTTTTCAAATGAAACCTGCTAAAGTTTTAAATTAAAATAAAAAAGGCTTTGTGTTTAAAATGTAGCACTGACCTTGACCTTTCACTTATGAAAAAAAACCCTGTATCATTCCACAGTTAGTATCAAGAAATATACTAATGTGTATGTTGTGTGTTTGCTTTCCCTGCTCTCCCAAATCACCTAAAAAGGTGTGTTTATTGTTTTAGTGAATAAACTCAGCAAATTTGTTCAAATCCTGGACGAAGCTCTTTGCATTTCAATTCACGCTAATGTCCTTGTGAAAGACATGAATCTATCTTTTATATTCCCAGCTTTGAGTAAAATAGTAGGGAAGAGTAGGTTCTTTAGCTTTAGTATATGTATTTACAAACCCCTCTGCACAGGTAGGAATTGACACAAGGCCAATTTTTAGCAGAGTTTAACCAGTTTAAATTCAGAGTTTTCCTTCTCCTAGACTGGTTGCCCAACCAAGGCTAAAGATCCCAGTCTGTCCTACCATTCACCCATATCTGCAGGGAGGATAATTTGATTCATATCTAGTGTATTAGTGCTATGTGAAATGCTATAAGCTTTGTTGAGGATTTGAACTCGTATCGCTGTATCCATTTCTTATGGCAATAACCATTACACCATGAGCACCTCCACTTTTAGCTTTTGTATATCAACTAAAGCAGAAGGAGGAAAACTTTGGATCCAAACTACCTGTACTCTGCTTAAAAATTGACCTTGTGTCATATCCTCATACTCTCTTTTGATTCATGAATTTTTGGTGCTGCATGAGACAATTCTCATTCCCCTGCTATCCTCCCCTTTGGATTTGACTCCCTCAAAAAGGTTTTTGTTTCCAAAGCTAAAATCTACTCTGAAAGGTCATCAGTTTCAGAAAATAAAAAAATATAAAGGCAAAAGTGGTTCTTTTCATCATGAGGAATTTTTTTATTAGACCATATCTCGTTTTGAGTGAATTGTTTTGATTCAGGTTATGGAAGCCCGTACACACATTGCTCAGTCAGCTGGGGCTGTAGAATATACCGACTGGTTCTCTGCAGAGGGGTAAGCCTCCACCACGAGTGTCCTGATATGACACTAAACAATCTAATGATGCAGTTCCAGCAATGCTAGAGCTTTGGGGAATGTGGAGTACCCCTTCATTGCCATTGCTCCCAGGTCCACACTGGGCTGGAATGGTAGCACCTAATAGAATTTTATCTATGGCTCAAATACAACTAAACTGCATACTTATGCTCAACTGAATTGTTTGAAATGGAACTGTTTTTGTATACTAAACTGAATTGTTTGAAATATAACTGTTTGTGTGTATAAAAATGGATTTGGCATTAAATAACCTAAAATGGTTGATATGCCATCAAACCAAACCAAACTATACACACATTTACTTTTTGACTACCAAATTTCAATTTTTTTTTTTTTTTTTTGTATGAAGTAATTTAAAAAAAAAAAGAATTTAGAATTTTAAAAAGTTAATGAAAAAAATATCTGATCCATAACAAGAATTTTAGAATTTTAATAAAATTAGATAAAAATATATTATTACAATAAGAATTTTGATAATATGTGAACCATAAAAATAATTCTGTAAATAGATAACTAAATTATAATCCTGTACATAAATAGTAAGTAAATTGACAGACTAGTCGAGAGTGATCTGAACGCTCCCTTTTTAATAACTACTATACTGAGGCATAGGGGAGGGTGCTACTCCTTTACCTGGATTGCTCTACTTACCCTTGATCCATACTTTATAAAGCTGAGTGTTAAACATAAAGGCATCAAGTATTATTTTTTGAGTATTTTGTATGATTTGACCTGGGATTAAACCTCAGTTTCCTGGGCCATTGGCAAACACTCTAACCATTATGCCGATTGACTGGTTGATGTACATTGAATTATACTCATATTTAAGAATAACTAAGTAAATTAATTATAATAATTAGATTAGTTAATGAACATTATCTGTGTTTGTATAACTTGGTTTATGTTGTTATAAAAGTTGATCAAGAAGTATATCAATGTATTAAAATGAAATTAGCCAATCTGGACGAGTGCAAAGTTCCAAATTCTTGAGACAGGAAAATGCACTACAAATCTTGAGCATTGTCCCTCAAAGTGATATATACAATTATATTTCAGAACTAGATAAAGTTTTGGGAACCATATATCTACAATGGAAGGAGATTTCTTTTTTTTTTTTTTTATAAAGAAGATCGGTCTCATTAGGTTATGAAGGTAAAGCAATGATTATATTAAAAAAGAATGGTTTCTTTTTGAACACAACTCATTGTTTAAATAAAATTTTGATAAAACGAAAATTTGTCTTCACAAATGAAAAATTAAATTGCATATTTTAATTTTTTTTTTTTTTTTTTTAATAAGGATTCATCAATCATTATAATTAGTATCTTTGATTAGTAAATTCATCATTTAAAGCAGCTGAAGGCAAAAGGGGACATAAGTTTGAGTCTCACCAAGGGCTTATCTTTTTATCTTCTTCAATTCCTACTTTGTGGTAGGAATCCCCCATTGCATAGTGGCTAATGTGCAGGACTGCAACCTGGTAGTAAGCTAGTTCTAACTCTACTAGCACTAATAGATTCACTTACAGACTAATGTCTTTGGTAAAGGTATGAACTTCTTTATCCCCCTCCCAGCTATGGATTAAATAACATTAAATGACCTACAAAGGTTGATATGTTATTAAAAGAAACCAAACCAAAAATTCCTTGCTGTCTTAGAAATAAAGACTAAAATGAATTATGATAAAAAGCAACTAAAATGAAAATTGCCATAGAAAGTAATAATGATTGATTAAATCTTTGTCTAAAAAATAAAAAAAACATATACTATTAATAATAGCCACAAACAATTTTTTTTATGATGAGGAATTTTCATTATTATTAAATTGATTCATTCAAACTGTTCCTTTTATTTATTTGATAACACTTTATTGGGAAAAATCTGTATTTTTGTGATAAATCAATTTTGGGTACAATGTATTGGATTTCACCCAGTTGCATACACAGTCAAATAATTTACATCATGCTAATTGACTTATATACAAAACATAATGTAACTGTTATCATAAAAAATGCAATCAAGTCACCTGATTTCAAATCCTGGATGAAACTGACTGCTCTTACTTAAAATAAGTATTTTAATGAAATAATTCTTATATATATATATATATATATATATATATATATATATATATATATATGGTAGATTTTGGTGAATCTGACAAAATGATAAAAATAAATGGAAAAGTGGATACCAAAGTAAGTGTTTGATTTATCCACTTTTCCACTTACTTTTATCATATATATACACACACACACACACACACCAATCCCTTTGCACAAGCAGGATATGATGCAAGGTTAATTTTAAAAAAATGTTTAAGTGGTTTGTTTTCAGGGTTTTCCTTCTCCTAGATTGGTTGTCATACTATGGTTAAAGAGTCAGCGGGTGAATAGTTGGATTCCTACTTTTCCCATAGCGATTAGCACCATGTAAAATGCAAACAGCCTCATTCAGGATTTGAACTCTGGTTGCTATGTCCATTTTCTATGATGATAGCCATTATGACATGAGCACCTCCTAATTCTGATAAGTATAGTTTAACAAGATTCTATGTATTCCAGGAATAGGAACATGATATAAATATACAACAAAATGGTTTTAAACAAAGAAAAATTCTGATTAATTACTGAGAGCCCCTTTGTCCACAATATTTCTTCCATCTTTTTCAGATATGTAGAGTATTTTTTTACAGCTTACTCATGAACATCTGACATATTTCAGTAAAAAATATGAATGTAACCTCATCTGTCCCATCATTTATAATGTTAAAAAACATTTTTGTATTTTATATTAAAATCTCTATCCCATACGGTTTAGCCAGTAATAACAGATTGCCATCACCTCCAGTGATTTTGTAAACATTCGAGGTCAACCTTGTATAATCTATGTTGAAGCCCCAGGTTAAGTCAGTATCCATGCTAAAAAAATCTCAGGTTTCTGCTTTTCAGACCGACGCACACATAGATATACAAAGAAAAAATGGTGACCTAAAAAATAAACGCTGAAAAAAAAAAAATGCACATTTACATTTGATAATAATGTTCCATTCTTGTTGAACTGCTGCAAAAAAGAAATGTTTATTTCTAAAAGCTGAACTTATCTTGGTTTTGAGTTTTTCTTGAAAATTTAGTGTTGATGTCTGTACATTGTCCAAATTATGAATTTTATGGTCTTGGAAAAAAAAATTTAGATTAATTTAGTTGAATATCATATCCATGAATAGAACCCCTCCCACCCCAGAATAATTGATCAGTTTCAGTTTTTATCTATTTAGTAGGGGAGTTTTACTCTTCAGCAGAGGTGCAGCTGACTGGGCTTGGGTTAAAAGATGGATTTATGCCTTTCTCAAAGACATGAAGTGAAATGCAATCAACCGCATTCAGGATTTGAACTTGGTATGTCAAGTCCCTTTCCTAAATTACTCCACCTGTGCCTCATTATTCCTAAAATTTATAACAAAATCAATACTTGATAATTGGAGTTGCTTGTGGTGTAATGGTTATCATCGCAGGAAATGAACTCAGCAACCCAAGTTCAAATCCTGGATGAGGCTGTTTGCATTTCACATATTGCTAATACTTTTGAGAAAAGTATGAATCCAACTATTCTACCTCTAGCTATGGGTAAATAAGGCAGACTGAGCTCTTTAACCTCTTATGGCAACCAGTCTTGAAGAAGGAAAACTGAGTTCAAACCTGTTAAACTCTGCTTAACAAATTAACCTTGTGGCATATAGCAGAGAGGTTGGGTAAATATATATACTTGATAATTAAGGAGCAAGGAAGGCATATGTACAAACAAAGTGACTCTCTTTGAAAGCCTCATCACTGATATTCTACAAGTTGAGCTTAGAACAAAACTATTTTAAAGAGGAAATTGTTAGGGGAGGTAACTCGTTTAAACTTAACTGACATCTATGCTGAGAAGTATATTCAAATAAAAGTCATCGAGTTGTGCTGATTGCACAACTTTCCCTAACCCTCTCTCCCTATCGTTTATTATTCCCAGTAGGTCCTCCAAACTATGTCCAGTGTCCTCATTAGGCTGATGTGAATAAGCTCTTATCAGTTGGCCAGCACTGTTATGTCCATATGTAGGAGTCCATAGAAGAATCTTGTTTATGAGTTTGTCCTGCTTCTCCAGCAGTACCTTGCATGTCTTGTCTGTCTTAAGAGAAGGAAAACTATGGGCCTACACCCACCCAAATAATGCACAGCTTGATTATATATATTCATAAACAAGAAGTGGATGAATAGTTCTTTTGCATGTGAAGATACTCCTCTTTTAAAGGAGTATCTTCTGATCATTGATAGTCTTGGCAAAGATTTGCCTGAATCTTTGCAGAAATAAGACACAAACAGCTAATAAAAGTGTTTTGATTAAAACAAACAAATTAGAAAAAAAAATTATGTATCCTTTTTCTTTTCTTTTTTATTTTGCTTTTTTTTTCTGGTTGATAGTACACAGTAATTTATGAATAATAATTAGACTTAATTAGCAGGTTCACATTGTTTCAGTGATTAATATTTCAGGATTACAGTATCTGAATTTGTGACACACTTCTTCCAAATCATGATAGTGTACAGGAGCATTATTATAAAATTGAATAAATTACAGAGTGAATGCCTCTCCATAGAATAGTATTTACAAATCCATAGTTAGTAGGTAGAATTGGGTTCATCATATTTACCAACCCCTCCGCTTGGGCAGGATATGACACAGGTCGATTTTTAACCAGAGTTTAACAGGTTTGAATTCAGTTTTCCTTCTCCTAGACTAGTTGCCTCACCAAGGCTGAAGAGATCAGTCTGCCCTACTATTTACCCATAGCTGGAGGGAGAATATTTGGATTCATACCTTTCCCAAGGGTATTAGTGCTATGTGAAATGCAATCAGTCAGGTCCAGGATTTGAACTTGTGTCGCCGTGTCCATATCCTGCGACGATAACCATTACACCACAGGCACCTCCTAAAATTGGGTTCATGCCTTTCCAAAATTTGAACTGGGTTTGCTGATTTCATTCTTAGCTTTGTTAATTATGAGGCCTTGAAGGAGAGAAAATTATGATAATTTCGGAAAAACTGATGAGCCTGACTTATTTCTAATTTTAGGGTTTATGCCTCCAGCTGAAGCTCTTACTGGCTTAGCCAAAACAATAGCAGCAAGTTGGTTTACTGATTGAGTAAATTTAAAATCATGCTAGCCAGATTTTGAATGATATCTTCTTCCTTTATTGGAGAAGTCCCCATAGCTTAATGGCTAACATGCTAGACTACAGCCTTGAAGTAAGTGGGTTCAAACTCCAGTTGTGCTCTTATGTTCACTTGTGGACTAACACCTTTGGGAAAGGTACGAGGATCATTAAATAAGTTTCTAGACTTTTTTCATGCGGGCACTTTTATTGATAGTACACACATGAAACTCTAGTCCCCTTTGAAGTAATCTCCTCCAGCTGCAATGCACTTGTTGTACCGTTCCAACAACTTCTGGAAGGCCCCATGGAAGTCCTCTTGTGTGAGCGTGTAAATGACCTTTGTCACAGTCTCTTTCATCTCCTCAATTGTCTCATAACGACAGCCTCTGAGCTTAGGGAATAAGCAAAAATCACAGAGAGCAAGGTCCAGACTATAGGGAGAGTGAGGAACTGTCTTGATGTGCCCATCTTGGTCAAATAGTTTGTGACAAGCATGGAGTTGTGGACTGGTGCATTGTCCTGGCGGAAATACCACTGACCCGATTTGAAGAGTGCTGGCTTCTTCCAACAGAATCTCTTCCTGAACTCCCTTTAAACCTCAACATAGTAACCCTAACCCTTTGGTTAATCAATTCTGGTCTATTGACTTCCTTACTCCTCCCACACCTCTCATCATCTCTCACAGACTCCCTGCCTTCCTTGAATCTCTTATGCCACTCAAAAACTGATGCTCGATTCATGCAAGATGGTCAAAAAACAGTCTGAAGCATTCCATACGTTTCTGTGGCATTTTTTCCAAGTTTGAAACAGAATTTTATTGCATATCGTTCTTTTTAAAGTGTCCTCACGTCCAGATTGCATTTTTGAAATTGACCAGCTGTGACAATCAGGCTTTAGTAGGGTGTATTCCAATTGCTGCTGTAGCTGTTGATTTGAAGCTGAAATCATAAAAATTGGTCAGTCATCTCATAAGATGTATAGCAATGACATACTGAATTCTCAAGAGTCTACAACAATTTTAAATGCCTGTACAAAAAAAGGATGGAAACTTATTGAATACACCAGTGTATGAATCCCCTTATCTTTCCTGCTATGGGTTAAATAGAACCACTGCTGTTCTTCTAAAAGGATAGCTTCAGTATTACATAACCCACAAAGGTTGATGTGCAAAGAAACCAAACCAAATCCTTGCTTTAAATACTGATGTATTTAAACTAGTATTTTCATCTTGGTTTTCATTATCATCAGGTTTTGGCTGTTATATTTTACAGCTTTCATCAGGTGCCTGGTAAAGTTGATAATCTTTTGGAAATTTTAAGCTGAATCAATATTGTTCTCATTTTAAGCTGAATTAATATTGTTCTCATTTCACTGTCCATGTTGAGAGAATACAAGATGTAGTCAAAAAGTATCAAAATTTAAGCTTTAATTTTTAAAATTTTATAATTTAAGAATTAAAGACTTGCGTTTATTTTGTGCAACTTGTATGATAAAGGTCAAATGTGTAGATTAGACAGCAATCTTGACGAGTCTGTGCTAATTTGGAAAAGAATTATGAAGCAAGTCTTGTTTGTTTTTTAATGAAATGTTTTTGACAAAACACAGGGTTGTGCAAATGTAGTAGCCTCTATACTTACCAAATCTGGTTCCATTCAACTTTCTCTTGCTTCCTAAATGGAAAAGTTTTCTCATGGGTAAGATTTGAAGATGTGGAAGATATCAAAAAGAAAAATACAACAGTATAGCTTCACACCATATCAAAAGAGAAATTTTAGAAGTATTTCAATTGATAAAAAAAACTTCAAGGGGACTATTTTGAACGAAGTTTGTGTTTTATCCATTCCTGTTTTTGTAAATACAGCTTTACTTTTGATAGTTTTTGGAAACTTCATATGGTATATCTACTTATTTCAGTATTCATACTCTTATGCTTCGGTTGTCTAAATTTCTGAGATGAAGCTTGGTGATTTTTATCATTAAGGATTTTCGGACTATTGTCTTCATGTTTATTGTTATTTCCACAACGTTTTGGCCAATATCACTCAGATCAGACGACCCCCCCCCATGGATTCAATAAAGGATGTAGTTTGAAGTTCCGTGAAGGTTCCTGAGTTTGACAAACACCTGAAGAAAGCCGGAGGACATATCGCCTGAAACATAGTGAAAATAACAGTAAAGATGAAGACAATAGTCTGAAAACCCTTAATGATAAAAATCTTATGCTTTAGTTTGTAACATTGGCCTTTTTTTTGTGGGGCGGGGTAATATATCCCACTACTGCCACTATGTTATGCAAGAGTAGATAATTAGGAATTGATTATATGATCATGTTTATTTTTCTTAATAGGTTTTATAGCACTACTATACTATAAAGTTATTAAGAACTGCATAGTAGCAGAAAATGAAAAGACACACCAGTTAAACCCAGTCGGTTGGGTGTGTAGAATACATTGACTGCACTTCTGCCAAGGGGTAAGACTCCCCCCACAACTAGTGTCCTGGATATGACACTAAACTATACGATAGTGAGGCTTAAGTTCTGCAGCTTTGAGGAATGTTGAGTACCCCTTTATTGCCATTACTCCCAGGTCCACTCTGACTCGAAGTGGAAGTACTTGTTAGGGTTTCATCTATGAATCAAATAGAACTATCTAATCATATACTGTACTTGAAATCATTTAACTGCGTGCAAACAAAAAATAATGTTGAATAGAGTTATTAGTGTTAGATAACAATACCAGAAACCATTTAACTGTGTGCAAACAAGTGAACTCTGGCTTGTTTAAAAATAATGATGCCCACAAACTATTCATTTACAAATCATTTGTAATATAGATATGTATAAACAGGATTTGGCATTAAATAACCCATAAGGGATGATATGCCATAAAACAACCAACCAAGACCAGTTACAACAGCAATATTGGTTTTATTTGTCAGGATTACAAACCAACTTTAATTCTTTCCTGTATTGCCATTACAATCTTCACTGTTAGAACATTGAATTAGTTGAATTTCTCCACTTTTGGTCTATTGTAGTTTAGTTCTTTATAAGGGGATGGTGGTTTCCTAAAGAAACTGTTACCACTATAATGATGCTCTACAAAAACACAAGGGCAATGATTCACACACCTGATAGTGATGATGATTTCTTTGACATTGTCGCTGGAGTCTTGGCATCATTTCTGTTTGTATCTAGATTACATACTATGAATGTCTACAGATCTAATTATAGAAAATGGTTTCACACTAAGAAATGCAAGAAGCAGACAAAAAAACTATTACTAATGTAGACTACATAGATAATCTAGTGCTTTTTGCAGTAACACCTGCTTAAGCCAGATCTCTGCTGCATAGCTGAGAACTGACAGCAAGAGACGGTCAGGTTGGCTGACTCCTTATCTGGTCTGTGCTTTTACTGTCCAATAGTTAAAATTAATCTGTTTATTTGAGTATTAGGATATTGATATTCCTCATAATTTCTAATTAGTCCTTTCTTATGAATTTCTAAATTAGATTTGATCTGCTTACTGTTCAGACATACTGTTATTGGATTTGGGCTCTGTTAGGTAGCTGTAAGTTTAACATTAAAAATAAAAAAGGAAAAGAACGAAAAAAAAGCAAAAACATTGTGTGAATTTCAAAATAAATTTATCATAGCTATCATTTTAGCAACATCACGATGAGAAGAAATAGAAAGGAATGGAGATTAGTGTGATGATCACAGATTATAGATCAATAAAAGACGTGTCTAGATAAATGTAAGTTAAAGATTTTGGAAAAGTGGTGGGGAGATTTGAATAATAATGTTCATATTCAACACATTGATACCAAATGGTTCAGTGATCAAGCCATTTTAGCTGAAAAAATATTTCAGTAAAAAAAGAATGAACATAAAGTTTCCAGATATGCTTCCTGGAGAGAAAAGATCCTATAAATTAGTTGACCCCCATAAGTTCCTAGGCCTAATTGAGTTTCTCTATAGTCCTAAGCAAACGGTGACTACTCCAGATAATCTCTTATTGAAGCTTGAGGCACCGATATGCCAAAAATTTGTCATGGTACAAGACTTACCATCAAAAGTATGATGCTCAATGTCTTGGAAGCCAGAATCATGTCAAGAAATTTGCTGGAGACAACTGCTTCATCCCCAGAATGCCTCTAAGACCTACTGACATGTCATTTGAATTTAATAGGCTCCAGTTTCTGGTCAGTTGATTTTGCCATGGTCATCAACAAATCTTCAGTGCAATCACTAAAAGCTGTTGGACTGGTAGCTCTGGCTTTTTCCCATGGTCAGCTTTATTTTGGTTTTTACAAGTGTTGGAAACCCTGATGAACCCTTTTTCTTGGCATGAGATGGCAAAAACAGTAATATTATTTATACGAAAGTAAGTGAACAAACAAAACAATTCTTACAACATTAACAAAAAAAAAGAAGTGAACAAACAAAACAATTCTTACAAAAACCCCACAGTAATCCTATTAGAAATGTGAGCCAAATTTGTACCTCATTGCCTACTGTTATTTTGATAGATGCCAACTTAGGTACTTTTGCTAATAGCGATAATTCCATTTCTTCAAAATTTAGATGCCAACTTGGGTACCCTTGCTAATAATGATGATTCCATTTCTTCAAAATTTAGATACCAAATTGGGTTCCTTTGCTAGTAACGATATTTCCATTTCTTCGAAATTTAGATGCCAACTTGGGTACCTTTGCTAGTAACGATGATTCCATTTTTCGAAATTCAGGCAAAACTATGTGATTCTCCTTGCCATAGTTTTACATTTTTTCATAATGTATTTTTCAGGTATTTCATTGTCATTTCAACAGCAACTTTTTCCCCCTTTTTCTGGATGTTCTTCTGGGCACTCATGGGACATCTCTTGGTGCATTTCTCCTTGGTAAGTATTTCAATATATGGCAATTGTTAAAAACTAATGTTACCATTAAAACATTCCAAGTTCTCTTTCTATGCTGTTTTTGTTACTGGCTGCTGGCAACATGAAAGAATTTATGAATAATAATGGTAATTATACTTAATTCACAAATTCGCATTGGTTGATAATTGTTCAAAATGCTGTTATAGCTAATGCAAATGAATAGAACTGCATGTGTTTATATATTTTGAACAACAGATTAAATGAAAATGCTCAGTAGGTGTCACTTCAAAGAAAGCAGATTTAGAAGTCTTTTAAGTGAGGTTATATGTAGATATTTTTAAACATAACCTCATTTGGCATAGGGCCAAATTGGTGGTGTACACTGTTTAATAGCACATGCATAGTCCGATAGTTAGGGACTGCTACCCTAGATAATCGGTCTTTAAGACAAGCTTTGCTAACCATTGTGCTAAGTTAAGTGCCAATTGATATTTATACTTTTGTTGTTGCTATTTCATCTGATTTTATTGAGGAACAGTGGGTGTGTATGGTAAATTCTTTTTATTGTCCCCAGAGAAAAGGTGGGATTGATAAATACAAAAATCTCTTATACTGCACAATAGAAAAATGTGCAAGTTGAAAGAATTCATTTCAACTTAGATATTTTCCTGAATACTTAAGAAAACTAATGTAACCGGATTTATAATTTTTAGAAATTAGGTCCTATATATTGTCCCCATGGCATTGTGGCTAACATGCTGGTCTGCAACATTGTAGTAAGCATGTTTAAATTCCAGTCATGCTATTTTATTCATTTTCAGACAAATACCCTTTGAGTTAAATAGCATCATTGCTGTTCTACAGAGTTGTCTTTGGGATTGAATAACCCATGAAGGTTGGTATGTCATTAAACAAAAAAAAACCCACCAGTGCCTTGAGAAATGCCTTGAAGAGAATATACTCAACATGGTACCCCAGCAATCTAATAAGTTGTAGGACTGGAACAAGAAACTTTATAAGTAGAACTAAATTAATAAAAATACAATGGTCTTTTACTCAAAACCAACAAGGCTCACCCAATCAAGCAACCTTCTTGTATCATGTGATACTTGAGGCAATCAATGATCTTTCCTTCCATTAATCAGCTGACAGCAACTGGATACCATTCCATTTCTTAGTCAATAATTGGATATCTTCTTAGATCAGAAGGTTCAAACATTTGTACTGCAAACTGCTTTTTTATGGCATGTGGTTGAACAATTTTTGTGACTCATATTTTCTTAAAACTTTGTAATTTCTTACTCACCTCAGACTGTGTTTCTCTCCAAAGAAGAGCAGAATTTACTTCAGTCACTTTCACTTAAAGATCAAAAGCTGAAAAGTAGAAATAATCCAATTTTATCTACATTTTAAAGGAGATTCCTGTAGTGTAATGGTTACCATCGTGACTAGAGTTCAAATCCTGGACGAGGCTGCATTTTATATGTTGCTAATAACCTTGGGAAAGCTATGTCTTAAACTATTTCCCCTCCTGCTATGGGTAAGTAGTAGGGCAGTCTGAACTCTTTAACCTTGGTATGGCAACAGCTCTTGGAGAAGGAAAATTCTGAATTCAAACCTATTAAGCTCTGCTTAAAACTGACATTGTGTCACATCCTACTCATGCAGAAGAGTCGATAAATGCATATATTTATTTACCAACCCCTCCGCTCCGGCAGGATATGACACAAGGTCAATTTTTAACCAGAGTTTAACAGGTTTGAATTTAGAGTTTTCCTTCTCCTAGACTAGTTGCCTCACCAAGACTGAAGAACACAGTCTGCCCTACTATTTACCCATAGCTGGGGGGGGGGATAATTGGATTCATACCTTTCCCAAGGGTATTAGTGCTATGTGAAAGGCAATCAGTGTCGTCCAGGATCTGAACTTGTGTCGCCGTGTCCATTTCCTACGACGATAACCATTACACCACGGGCATGGGTAAATGCATATACATTTTTAAAAAAAAACTTAGAAAGTTAGTGAAATCTACATCTACTTGTTTCAAAGTCTTATTGTAGTGTATATCAAAGAAAATTAGCTCACACAATGTGCAAAATCATATTCGCCTGGAAGTGAACTTGGAATGATAAACAACAAACAAACAGAAAATCATAGAAAATATTTGAAAGTGAATTGTTAAATAGACAGAAACTATATTTTCTATTTCTTTAAATGTTATACTTTTAATTTTGCTTTCTTTGTTTTAATAATATTTATAGTGCATTTTATTGCAGTTTACTTATGGGATGCAATAAAATGAACAAATAATGAAATTTATTAAAAGTGAAAAAAGGGAAAATTAAAGTAAAAACAGGAATAAGGAAAATTTGAAATGGAAACTTTGTTCTCTAAATTTCATACTTATTCACATATCCCATTTACTATCATATACCTATGCATTTTGATGAAAAATAAATGGCAACCATCCAACTGACTTCCAGATTAGCATTATAACTTGGTGGAAATATCATCTCTGAACTCATCCCACTTTTGGCCTACTATGCCCCTACTCCCGAACATAATGGCCTTTTTTGAATCCTTGAGTTTGAGACCCCTTTCATAGATTGTTCGTTACAAGCTGGTTTTCAAAACTACATTCAGTGTTACGAAAATCAGAGCATGGATTGTAAGAAACAACAAAAATAGAGACAATACGAATTAAATAAGTGAAGTCAGAATTTTTTAAAAAATTTCAGGAGAGACCTGGACATAAATCCGAAATAATCGTCAGGAAGACAGCCTAGAATAGATATGGTTTGAATTTACATCTCATCTTTAAGTTAGATATGTGACTTAAACAAATTGTTGCTCAAATGCTGAAGTGGGGGAAATTTGTACTGGATTACCTCCCTTGTATTCATTCACTTACATATTTATTCCATAAGACAATTTTAATGTGATGAAAGGGAGTTAGACGGAGAGCTGAGAAAATTGAGTTGTTCTAGTTCTACTTGTACTGGATTATCTCCCCTTTATCTACTCACCTCGGTTTATCGCCAAGTACTACGTGTACATTATAATTAATAAATCTCTGATGCCTGGGGCATCTCTGGAACTCTCTACATATCCCCATATGGATTCTCATACTAAGAGAGGTTTTGTGTCAAATCTGCTAGAAATGTGGATAAGCTAATTCTAATAGATTTACTGTAATTATTTGTATATACTCATAACACCCCCACCTGCCTAAGTTTGCACTACAAATTTCTGATTAAAAGATTCCTGTGTACTGATTTTTTAGAATTTGTTGTAGCTAAATTTAGCATTTGTTCAACTTTTTATTGGTTTTTACTGATTAAGAATAAGAATTTATTTAGTTTGTATTATGTTTTGAAACACAAAATTTACATATTATTTAGAACAGATGCATGTGTAACCCTGTAGGGTTCTGAGACCACTCAGAGGAGATTTATTAACCGGAGGGAAAAGAAATTAATTGGTTGGTTGTTTGGGTTTTATGGCACATCAACCTTTGTAGGTTATTTAATACCAAATTCTGTCTATATGTATATACATTCAACCAAAGATTTCTAAATAAATACTTAGTAGGTAAAATTTTCTATAAGCAGAATTTCATTTGTTTGCACTTGATAAACCAGTTTTAATTCATCATATTTTTTGGTACAGCCCTGTCTCTCAAGAAGGACAGAATGTCATCTATTCGAACAGATCTGTTAAAAAAAATTGATTTGAATTTTAGTAGAATAGAGAAATACATTGCGAATGTGTAATGGGTTTTTGAAAGGTAGTGTAGATAAAAAAGATTTTGTTTTGATGAAAAGGAATTCTATCATAAAAAAGTTTGATGGGAAAGAAATTTATGAATTTATTTTTATGAAAAGGCAAATTATTGTAGAAACTAAGTTATTTTGATGATAAAGGTAACAATGAAAACAAAGCATTGGCACAAGGTTATTTTTCATGTGTTCAAAGTGACTTTCTATCTAAATTTAGAAGTAGTGATTCGGGTTTGGAATTTACCTGTTCCCAAACAATTCAATTGGTGGAAGGTTGACATTTCTTTTGAATTCAATCCATCGCTGTCCCTAACCTAGTTGAGAATATACATAAATTGACCAGTTTTGTAGTTAGTGGTAATAAGCTGAGAAGGCAGGCTGAGAAGCTAGCAAGGTGGTGAAGCAGCTTCCCTGAAGCTCTGAGTTTTTGACCTTGTACCAAACAGCCTTGAGTAGAGAAAGTTAGAAAGCTGTCCAAAATGTAACACTGTGCAAAAAAAATCATGACCACCATTTAAAATTGCCTTGTACCAGACTGCCCTGAGTATAAAAAGTGAAAGATAGAAAAGACTAAGAATTATATGAGTAACTGACGGTCTCTGGCTAAAACTTGCCACTTATGTAACATCTTTGAGAGACTTTTTTTTAATATATACTAAATATTGTTATTTTTTGAAAGCCAGGTTTGTTCTCTGTTTCTTGTTGTTGACTTTTTTTTACTTCCTTAATTGTGCTGTATAATTTGTTTATTTGCTAACTGGTGACTCTGACTAGCAATTGATCCATTATCTGGATCTTAAAATGCAATGTGGGCAGATAGTGAATCATTCATGTTATCCAAAGAAATTTCTGACCAGTAGAAGTTCAGCGGATTGAAGGCAGAATTACCCTTGTGTTTGGCACATGGACATATTCACACAAAAAGGCAACAAGCTTGTGATAAAAATAAGCTCACATTAGGAGGAAGAAAATTATAAACAAACACACAATCTAGTGATATTTCTCTGTAATGACATAAAACAGATTAGTTGGGGCTAAAGATATAACTTACTTTCAGACATCCCATCCTGAATGGTAGGGCATGTAGCTGGGAAAAAAAAAGTTAATTATATAGTTCTCACACCTTTAACATTGGGGCTGAAAAATCTGGAAAAATAGTGCATCTTATACATAAACAATTATGCCATTTTTTCCCCTTCTCGTATTTGCAGGGACATCATTTGTTATCCCCCACATCAATAATGTCTACTTCCTATCACTGTGCAGAAAACATGGCGTCTACAGAATTGTCCTCCTTCTGTTTATGCTGAAATTCCTTTTAAGTATCCTTATGTTCTGTGTTGGACCTGGCTGTGTTTGGGCTGTGTGTGTTTATGTTGCAAGGTAAGTTTTTTCAAGAAATATTCACATTATTTGTCTTTCTGTCAGATTATATTATCATAAAGAATTGTTCCTGAAGACTTTGTATTAGAGAAAACGTATTTGATTTTTTATTTGTGTCTGTCTGGACAATCAAAGCTGTAGTATATAATTGTAGCATCTGTTAAGCAATCCTCTAGAATTACAGCTAAAAGTTATGTCTGAGTTTTTTTCCATCAGATAACTTGAAGGTGTATATATATATATATATATATATATATATATATATATATATATATATATATATATATATATATATATAGGTACTAGCTAGGATACCCAGTATTGTCTGGAGAAAAACAGTTTCAATTATGACAACCACACAGTTATACTGTTGTATATTTCTTCTTGAACAACTAAGGAAAAAAAAAAGATTATTTATCCCTGAAAAAGTTGCTGTTACTAAAAAAAAAATATTCTGATACACAAAC
The DNA here is from genome assembly GCA_963585895.1 of Sepioteuthis lessoniana. Lineage (NCBI taxonomy): Eukaryota > Metazoa > Mollusca > Cephalopoda > Myopsida > Loliginidae > Sepioteuthis > Sepioteuthis lessoniana. The sequence continues at coordinate 16,540 of CAUZXS010005352.1, read as the reverse complement.
TAAAACAGATGGTGTGATCTCTAAGAATGATAGAAATTCTGGGTACACAATGGGTGCTTTTACCCTTAAGTGCCAGTAAGATAGGAATATTTGGGGATCCAACTTGGGAACAATCAATTATAGAAATAGATATAGGAAAAGTCGGGATAAGTGATGGAAATATGCTAAAACTTGTTTAAAAATGAATTTTATTGCAATAAATCATTGACATTTGTAAGAATGAATGCTGAAAAATTTAATATAAAAATCATTTGTTTCCACTGTTTAGATCTAGAGATTTTTGTTGTTTGACATCTGATGATCTTGAATGACCTCTAATGTCAACCTCACATAGCCTGTACCATAAGTAAAGGTTTTGTGAGTTTTCATATCAAAACTTATAACAATAGGCATTGTTGTTTTAATATGAAAGTAGATTATTATAAACCCATTTTTATTTATGTATAATGCACAATAAATTAAATAAAATTTTTTTGTAAATTCAAAGAGACTGTGAGGGAATTAAAATAGTAAAAAAATGACTTATACAATATGCATGGAGCTTATCGTAAATATTTAGTTCATAGGCTATTTAGTAATCAGATACATATTAAAATATGAATAAAATTGGGTATACTTAGAATGAGGATATTTCTATGTGATATGATAGTGGCAAAATCTCACTTAAGTTACCATTTCTTTTCACTACTTTCATCAGCATCCATGAATTGTCTTGAACAACTGTCCAATTCACTGCCAAAGATCTTGATTCAATTGAACTGAAATAGTGAATACGATTTAATGAAGGTGATAGTAAATTCTTAATATAAGTCCTTTTTGATGATACTCTTTAAAATATTAATAAAATCAGCTATGTCTGTTAATTGCAGTTTTATCAAAATAGTTAATCACTTGAGAGAACAGCAGTTTTGTGTGATGTCATTATGGTAAAATATCTTGTCAGCTGCTCCCAGACAGTCATTACTTTCATTGCCTTTGTCATCATCTATAAATTTCCTTGTAAAACTAATTTACTGCCAGAGTATAAAAGAAATCTGAGATTTCTCTACAGGCATTACTGAGTAGTTGAGTATGCTTATGTATATGAACCGGGCCATTGGCCTAATGAGTAGAGTGTTTGCCAATTGTCTGGGAGACTGGGGTTCAATTCCAGGTCGAGTCATACCAAAGACTCAAAAAAATAGTACTTGATGCCTCCTTGCTTAACACTCAGCATTATAAGGTAAGGATCAAGAGTAAAGTGGAACAATCCAGGGAATGGAGTAGCACCCTCCCCTACACCTTGGTGTAGTAGCTATTGAAAGGGGAGCCTTCAGGTCACCCTCGACTAAGGTCGCCTACTTTAGTTTACTTTTACTTTATGTATATGAAAAAATTTGATACAAGGTGATGTAAATTATTATGTATTTATTTTTGTTATAATTTGCATAAATGTCACAATTTAGGTTAATGTCAATCATTGTTCTTACAAAAATTATATTATAGTTCAATATAAATAAATAAGAAGTACTCTCTAATTAGCATTTCATAGTGATTTTCTTTCAGAAATTATGATGATCAAACTGAGTATGAATATAGTTTCTTGTCAATGCTACACTTCTTGTGTCTCCTCACAGTCTGACTCGAATCAATCTTAATAGGATCTTTTTCAGCTGATTGTTCAAAGCCTTTTCCTCATGGTTTCACATAGGTAATGATAGTGGGAATCTCATTGATCCATTCATGTGCATCACTAACTATATGACAAACATCGCAAATTGGGTTGGAAATTGTTTTATAGGATTTATATTAAAACTGCATATAAATAAGAAATTTTAAAAACTTAAAAATCTTTTTTTTTTTTTTTTTTTTTTTTTTACTTAGGTTCATTCTAATCAAGGGTTTGGTTTAGCTTAATGACATATCAACTCCTTATGGGTTATTTAATGCCAACATTTTATAGCATATTAATCCTTGTGCATTATTTAATCCCAAATCCTGTTTATATGATTTATAAGGAAATAGTTTGTTGGTAACATTGTTTTTAATCAAGTTGTTAGAGCTCATTTGTTTGCACATAAGAATACTTGAAACCATTTAACTAACACTAATAATTCTATTTAATATTAAGCATTTGTTTGCACATAGTTGAATGGTTTCAAGTATTGCTATTTAACATTAGTAATTCTATTTATCAAGTATTCCTATCTAATATAAATAATTTATACACAGCTGTGTATAGTTTAAAATAACTAATAATAATCCTTAGAAAATGATTGATCAGTTCTATTTGACCTATAGAGTGGACCTAAGAGTATTCACAATGCGGGATACTCCCCAAAACTGGAGTGTTATCATCAGATGCAGTTTCGTGTCATACCCAGGACACTCATTTGCAAAGGTGCAGTCTGCATTTTCTAAAGCCCTGTATGACAAGGAGAAGGCTAAATTGTTCACTTATCAACAGAGGGTTGTAATAAAGATGAAATAAGCAGTTTTTCTCCCTAAATCAGAAACAACAGCTCAAAACTACTCTGTAATTAGCTTTTAAGTTCCCTCTCTTGAGAAATTAAAATGATTAGGGTCAGCATAATACTAATTGGAATTGAAATTTCTTTATTCTCTATATTAGAGCATTTAACTGAAATGTAGAAGTCTTGCTTCCAGTGAATTAAAATCATCAAATACAACTTATAAAGTACATATATAGCTTGTAAAAAAGATACTTGACTTATGGATGGCCCAGTTGGCTGTGGCTGTAAAATATACCGACTGCATCTCTACAGAGAGGTAAGACACCTCCACTGAGTGTCCTGGTTATGACACTAAACAAAAAGCTTTGGGGAGTGTGGAGTACCCCTTCATTGCTATTGTTCCCCAGTCCACTCTGGCCTGGAGTGGTAGCACCTGATAGGGTCTTATCTATGGATCAAATAGAACTGTTTGATGTTTAAACTGTGTACTTATGCTAAACTGAATTGTTTGATATAGAACTGTTTTTACATTTAACTGTATGTGAACAAATGACCGATTTATCTACAAGATGTATTAGAAATCAAATTGATAGGAGGTATCATACAATAACTGATGTTTATACAACAGCATTGCTTCTAAAAAAGCCTTCATTAGATGATGACTCTGGGTTCAGGCATAGTTTCGGGGCCGAAGCATCATTACCACTAACCCAGAGTGCCCCAGCAGTATCTCACGACACCACCAGACTTTGTCAGATTGTTGTCGCTCTGTGGGATTTCCAGATCCATACTGATGCCGTTAGAGCCTTATCTTGGATCTTTTCCATGTATTTTCTCTTGTCTGATGGAGGAAGTCCAAGATTAGTTAAGAAAACGGAGGTTGAGTTGGCAATAAAATCTTTGCATCCGACTTCGATAAGAAATACATTCATTATCCAGCCATTTCTGACGCATTGTTCTCGCAGATCTTCATATTTTTCCAACTTATGCTGATGTGCCCAGTCAAAATTTTCTTCATAAGGGACCATTAACTCAATAACGAAAACTTTTTTTGCTTTAACGGACCAAATGACAATATCTGGACGCTTTGTTGTTAATGCTATTTCAGTTGGAAATATGAAGTTATGCTTTAAATCGGTTGCGACGTGGCAGTCCGTGCAGCCCTTGAGCAATGATGGTTTACGCATATTTTAACATGCAATTTTCGAAATATTTCCTTCTTTAACGAACTGAATTGCTCTGTTGTTGATAATATTTAGAGCTTTATTGGCAGTCTCACAACATGTTTTTGAAACCTCAGAAAAAATTTCCAGGACTTTGTTGTGTCTCCAAGTATAGCTTCTTAGAGCATACTCACATCCAGTGAGAATATGAAGAGGCTCACAGTTTCCCCACATGCTCTGCATTGGTCAGATGTAGTTAACCTCCAAGCATGAAGGTTGACTGGTGTTGGTAAGACATCGTCGTCTGCTTTTATGCGGAAACTTATATAATAAATATATAAAAAAAATATATATATAAAAATGGATTTAGCATTAAATAACCTACTATGGTTGATATGCCATTAAAACAAATCAAATCAACTTTTGGGCAATCTGGTAATCAGATACATAGTAAAATATTAATAAAATTGGCTACACTTAGGATGAGGATATTACTGTATGATATCATAGTGTCAGAATATCTTATCAACTACTCGAAAACAATTATTATAATTCTTTATATTTTGTAAATTGTAAATACCTTGAAGAATTATACCAGAAATTGTTCAGAAAACTGAACCTCTTCCAAATGATGAGAGTTCTCTTCTATCCACTTATCAAAGATAATGTTGCCTTGTTTAGGCATGTGGTGCTTCACCCTACTCTCCAATAGTGCTCCTAGTTAGTTATCCATAGCTCATCCCAGAGGAGATAAGGTGTACCTTTTTTCTCTCCAGATATTGTCTGCTTATACATACATTTGTGCTAAAAAGAAACTATAATCTGCCATTTCTGCTGTGTTTAACAACTTTTTCTTTTATATAAAATATAGTTTTATTTTCTTTTTAGAATTTGGTTTGTTTTAAGAGAATATATAAAATGATTATGAAATGAGATAAAATACTTCAACAAACAATCTAATAAAAAAAAGCCAACAATATACAAGGGTATAAACATTGGATTATTGTGCTATAGATAACACATAAAAAAACAAAACAAATGATAATGTCACTTCCAAAAAATCCAAGGCAGACATAGGTGTAATATAATAAAAATGTTGATATATTTAATTGGGTCAGATCTAATCCATTTGGCTGAAAATTGATTCATCTCAAAAGGAAACATTTTTCCCAATACACCATCTGACATCGTGTTTTATCATGGTAACTTTATATTCAATTTTTTCTTTTATATAAAATAAATATAGTTTTAAAATTTGGTTTGTTTTAAGAGAAGATATTAAATAATTATGAAATGAGATAAAACACTTCAACAAACAATTTAATAAAAAGAAAGCCAACAATACACAAGGATCATTTAATAGATAAGGGAAATTTTCCCTAAGGATTTACCAAAAGGTAACACTCTTTATAGTTACACCTTTTTCAATAAAATCAATAGTAATAGTTCTTTTATGACTTAGAAGACTACCAGCATGATCTTCTTTACTGATATTTGCTTCTGGAACTTTTTCTTTACCAGAGAGTTGGTGTTTTTCCACTCCATGGACTATTTTTCCAACTCTGGCTTATTGTGGCAAACCCATGTTTAGACCATCTATAAACATATTTTTGGCTAAAACAAGCTTCTCCATACACATCACACATTCTTCTGTAAATTTTACATGGTTTGCAGTTCACAGCCACCAAATATTTCATGACAAACTGCTGTTTAAGACTGGAGAAGTCTTTTTGATTTGCCGCCATTCTGAATAGCCTTAAAATGAATGTTTTTGTGAGGTTGAAATAATTTTAGCAAAAAACCAATTCCAAGTAATGCAGAGTTTACATTTATGGAAAAAAAATTCAGAGAAATTGTTCTAGAAATTTTCACCTTTTGTGTCGAAAAAAATCCATGTTTCAAAAGAAAAAAGAAAACAATGTATTTATTTATTTTATGTAAAAGAAAAACTTGAAATATATAGATATTCATTCGCAGTGACATAACACATGATCTCAAATTGTGTATTGTGAAATTGTGTCCTTCTTTTGAGATGAATCAGTTCTGGGTCCAACAAATCTGAATTGAGCCCATGAATTATTATCATTATGTATTGTAATTATTATTAGATACCTAACATTATTATAACTCACTTAAAGGCTGCCTTTGGTAGCCATTTAGCTTGACATTAATTTATATCATATTCATAAAATTTATATAATTAACTGCTCATAAATAATGAGAAGAAAGAATTTAGTAGTTATTTCTGTTGAGAAATTAAAATGATCTGGGTGAGCACAAATGCAGGCTACAATTATTGGATTGAAAATTTCTTTTTCTTTCTGTGACATTTAACACTATTCTGCTAGGAAAACTTTTGATATGATTTTTATGTTAAAGTAACATACAGACAAAAATCCAATCATTATGATATAAGGTATAATAAAAAATAAAGGTTTATGTAAATTCAGTAGTGATCTGAGGTAGACAAAAGTTGAAATCAGAGGTGGGTGCATTTAGTCTTCTAAACCATCAAGTCCAATTTTCAATGGTCCTGTTGGCCCAGTCGGCTGGGGTTACAGAATACACCAACTGCATCTATGCAAAGTGGGTAAGATCCCCCCATCCACCAACCAACAAGTGTCCTGAATATGATACTAAACAATCTGATGGTGAAGCTCTTGTAAAGCTGGAGCTTTGGGGAATGTGGAGTACCCTTTCATTGCCATCACTCCCAAGTCCACTCTAGCCTGAAGTGATAGCACCTGATAGATTCCTCTCTATGAGTCAAATAGAACTGAACTGTGTACTTATGCTAAACTGAATTGTTTGAAATTGTACTGTTTATAAGTATAAAAACGAATTTGGCATTAAATAACCCACAACAGGTGATATGCCATAAAACCAAAACAAACCAATCCAAATCGATGGTCCAGTCAAAAACAAAACCCATTGAAACTGTATGCCTCCACTTTAAAACCAAATGGTCTTATTAAACACATTTGTAGGTACCATTTTGCTAGGCCTTGATTTTGCTGCTATCCGGATCAATGCTTTCTCAAAATAACCAAGTCACTGAAATGTTAGTATGTATTTACCTCCACTCTTCACAACCAGCAGGATTTGACACAAGGTCAAATTTTACATGGATTATTGCTTCTCTAAGACTAGTTTTCTTACTAAAGAACCCAGTCTGCCTCACTATTCATCCATTGTTGAGTGGGAAGGACAGATGGATTTATGCCTGAGTATAGGGTGAAACGATAATATTGTCGTCCTAAAGAAAACAACACTACAGCTTTATTCTAAAACTTTTATTGAAAAAACCAATTCAGGTAACTTGATTATGTAGTAGAGCTGATATCTATTCAATGTAGCCTCCTTCAGCCTCAATTACTGTCTCGATACAGATCCAGAATTGGACGCATGCCTTTTCCACAAGCGCCTGTAGGAGCTTGGCAAATACTCGGTGGATAGCAGCGATCAGGTGTTGTGGGAGGTCATGTTGGTGATGTTCTCGAGGTATGATGAAACGAACTAGTCCAGTAGGTTCAGGTCGGGGAGGAGGGGAGCCAGTGAGAGAAGGGTACAAAGTCATAGCACTCCTTCTGAAGCCAAGCCTGGGTCTCTTTGGACTTGTGGGCCGGTGCCAAGTCCTGCTGCCACACCCAGGGTCTGCCACCGGCCACCTGATTGCACCAGTGGATCACCACAATTTTCAGCACATCCAGGTACACTTTGGTGTTGACTTTCAAGCCAACTTCAAAGATGTGAGGTGGCATGATGTGGCCCTCACTTGAAACCACACCAAAGACCATAACCATAGCCAGAGACTTTGTTTTCATCACCCTGGGCACGTTGAACTGTCTGGATTTGCATTTTCAGGGTGCTGGCAATGGTCCTGTTGTCATAACTTGGATCGGTAGAGGGCATGAGTTGTACAGCGGCGCATCTCCGATCTCACTCGTTGAACATTGTGACACTTTCAGACATGATAGAAGGCTCCTATCGCTCTTGGGATTTATACACAACTGGTCAACTAGTAGATGGTCTGCAACAAAAAAAGAAAACCGGTTTTCATTAAATGGAAATGGAATCATGTCATCTTTTCTAGGGCAACAATTTTATCGTTCCACCCTGTATTAGTGCAAATTGAAATGCTCGTAGCTTTGTCCAGGATTAGATCTTGGGTTGCTAATTTAATTTTTGATGATAACTGTTAAGCTAAGTGTCCTCTGCTTTAAAGATTTGGCCCACTCGGCTGCATATCCGTAAAGGGGTAAGACTACACCATTGAGAGTCCTGGATATGACACTAAACAATCTGATGGTGAGGCTTCAGTAATGCTGGAACTTTGGGGAATGTGGTGTATCTCTTCATTGCTATCACTCCCAGGTCCATTGGCCTGGAGTGATAGCACCTGATTGGGTCCAATAGAGCTAAACTGTGTAATCACACCAAACTGAATTGTTTGAAATTAAGTGAAACCATTTAACTGTGTGCAAAAAGAACAAGTTGAGGCTTGTTTTAAAATATTATTTTCAAAATCAGTTAAGAAATCATATATTTAAGATATGTATAAAAAGGATTTGGCATTAAATGACCTGCAGTAGTCGATATGCCATAAAACCAAGCCAAACCTAACCTTAAAAAGTTAATAAGGTTTTAGCTTTCTTAAGTAGTATATATTAATTAAATTTGGACTGATATTAACTAAAAGCTTAAACTTTACATTATGTCATAAATTGCATTGACCCCTATTAGTAGACAATGAATTTTTAATTTAGCCATTAAACATAAAAAAGGTGAGGAGTTTCTGTAGCATAATGGCTAAAGTACTAGATTGTGACCTCAAAGTGAGTGAGTTCAAACTCCAGTTGTGCTATTATGTTCACTTTCAGACCAATACTCTTGGGAAAGGTATGAACCTCCTTATCCCTCCAGTTATGGTTGAATAGTATCACTGCTGTTTGTCTAGATGGATGGCTTTGGTAATACATAACCCAGAAAGAAACTAAATGTACATATTTCTTTTTTAAGTTGAGGAATTATATTTCACAAAGAAACTAAACTAGATATAAAAAGGTCCCTCATCTCACTTGGTCTAACCTTTTGCAATAATAAAAATGCTAATTAATCTTTTAAATAAAGTAATAAAACAATGTTTTAATGTTGTTTGTTCATATTTTAATGAGAAAAGAATGAAAGTCTAAACCTTTCGTACTTGACGAGTGGAAAGAAAAAAATGAATGTTACCTATAAGATATGGAAGTATAAATAGTAAGTATTAGAATAATTGTTTATAATTATAAGATCTTTATTGCATTGATTCTAACAAACATGTTGAATGATGTGTTACAGACAATGGGTGTCTCATAATGAAATTTTTTCAACTGGGTGCTTAACACCCCAGAGAAGGATGTATATGATTTTTGATAAAACTTAATGGTTTTATTAAACATGTTAGTGGGTACTATTTAGCTAGACCTTGATTTTGCTGCTATCTGTAATAAGGCAAAAACAATTATGAATTATTGACAGGAAGTTAACCTCTACTGCCATTCCACTGACATACACCTCTGACATTGTGAGACAGCATAATAAAATGGGCATTAACTTCAGCATGATCGTCTTATGAGCACAGTTTACATTCTCTTGTTCATTACAGGTGAAAATATATAACCAGTCATGGTGACTATGTGGAAAAATCATGTTTTGTTGCTGAAAAGTTGTTCTATCTGTTTTATCTGTTGTATTTTCAGTGAAAATGAATAAGAGGCATTATTCTTTTTTTTCTTTTTTTTCAGAGCATCCCTCATATTTAAATTAGCCACTTATTCCTTATTATTTTAAATGCTTGTTTTTTTTGGGTTTTTTTGTTGTTGTTTTTTTTTTTTTTATAGTAAATTTTTAAAAAATCTTAAATTAGTGAACACTTTTTTTTCCCGGCCGATTTTAAAATATCATTTTTAGTTTTGATTTTGCTTTGCAGCAACCGTGTTTTCACCGAGGGAACGTGCAAGCTGTTAGCATTGGTTATCAGTGATTTAGTTGATGAGGACTGTGTCTTGCATGGTCGATCACAGCCTGTATCTGCTCTTATATTCGGAACAGCATCTCTTCTTTCCAAACCTGGACAGACGCTAGCCCCTCTACTTGGTTTGTGGATTTGGTCCTGGCAAACAGGTATGTGTATTAAGAGTTATTTCCACTTAACAACGGCCACTTTAGACTTGGATATTTTTGGCAGGTAAAATGGAAAGGTATCTAAAAAGGAAGAAATACTGCCTAGAAGAGAAAATATTCATACACAAAAAGATGTCAGTGCGTGCTTATAACTGGTTTATCATGCATCAAGGCGAAAGAATTATTAAGACTTAAATGATCCATAAATTTGTTGGTCCATGATTATAATGATACTTTTGTTTAGGGCTGTAGAAGGCACCAACTGCATGGAGTAAGACCCCCATTTCACAACCAGTGTCTTCAATATGACATTAAACAATATGATGATGAAACTTAGAGGAATTAAAGTGTATTGCTCTAATAAAAAACTCTGTGATGTGCCCTTTTTACTGGGTGACAATTACTAGCATATCTTGTGAACCTGTTGTGATCTTGTAACAATGGTCTATGATGATACTGAGAAAGGTGGAGTACTCCTTCATTGCCATTGCTCCCAGGTCCACTCTGGCCTAGGGTGGTAGCACCTGATAGAGTCCTATCTGTGGGTCAAGTAGAACTATTTGACATTTAAACTGAGTGCTCACAAATGATTTATGTTAAATTTAATTGTTTGAAATAGAACTGTTTGACATTTAACTGTTTATCTAAGAAATAAGTTTACAACTCATATATTTGATAAATATGTAAAAACAGGACTTGGCATTAAATAATCAACAATGGTTGATATGCCAGAAAACTAAACCAAACCAATTTTATTTAGAGAGAAAATGAAAAATTATAATTAGCACTTTATAGTTATATCGATTATTTCAAGAATTTGAGTAATTAAAAAATGACATTTAGTTTTAAGGTACTATTTACCAACCCCTCCGCTCGGGTAGGATATGACACAAGGTCAATTTTTAAGCGGAGTTTAACAGGTTTGAATTCAGAGTTTTACTTCTCCTTGACTAGTTGCCTAACCAAGGCTGAAGAACCTAGTCTGTCCTACTATTTACCCATAGCTGGAGGGAGAATAATTGGATTCATACCTTTCCCAAGGGTATTAGTGCAATGTGAAATGCAATCAGTCTCGTCCAGGATTTGAACTCGTATTTAGTTTTAAGGTGGAACCCACAAAATAATTTAGTTGAAAATTGCTTTATTCTCTAAGTTAGAGGAATTTAAGTGTATTGCTCTAATAAAAAAAAACCTCTGCGATGTGCTCTTTTTACTGGGTGACAATTACTGGCATATATAAAATGAGAATTTTTAATAATGACTTGAGGAAATTTAGATAACTTGTGAACCTGTTGTGTTCTTGTAACAATGATCTATGATGATACTGATCCTTCTGTTTAGGGTAGAGTGATGGATTCTCATTAGCATTTCAGTTATCTCCATTATATTGAGAATTCACTTAAAACACGATATTCAGAGTAAATACTGAATCCAAAGTTATCATGATCATTATGGATTGGAAATCACATTATTCTTTTTGAACATTCTAAGTCTATTGCTCTAGTAAAAATCTTCCACAATGTCCCATTTTTTTCTGGGTTATTGTCATGTACCTATATACAAATAAAGGAGAATTTTAGTTATATATGTTTCTTCAGATTGCCTTGCTTGCAGTTCCTTTTTATGGCATCTTTCAAGGCAGTATCCATCTCCTCAAGTAACATGTGACAGGTTGTTATTGGTTACATGTTACTAGTAGTAAAGAATGATCACTGATACATTATATACATTCACAAATATGCACACACACACACACACACACACACACATATATATATATATATATATATATATATATATATATATATATATATGCTCTGTCAGCTGGGGCTGCAGAATATGCTGACTGCACCTTTACAGAGGAGTAAGACCTTACTCCTTTCAATGAATTTTCTGGAATGACCCTAAATTGCATCTGATAGTGAGTCTCTAATCCTGAAGTTTTGAGAAATGTAGAGTACCTGTTATTTGCCATTATTCCCAGGTTTTCTCTGACTCAGAGTGGTAGTACCTGTTAGTGTCCTATCTATGGGTCAAATAGAATTGTTCAGTCATTTGCTAAGGATTATTATTATTAGTTATTTGATAACATACAGCTGTGTGCAAATTATTTATATTAGATAGGAATACTTGATAATGTTATATAGCAATGCTTAAAACCGTTTAACTGTGTGCAAACAAATGATTAATATTAAATAGAATTATTAGTGTTAGATAAAAATATATGAAACCATTTAACAGTGAAACCAAATGGGTTCGGACATTTCATTTAAAAATAATGTTACCCACAAAGTATTCATTTACCAATCATATATATACAAAAAACTGGATTTGGCATTAGATAACCCACAAGGGTTTATAGGTCATAAAACAGTGACCTATATGTATTAAAATAAGAAAAATAGTTCAAAGAAATGAATATCCAATGATAATTCCTTAAATAGAATTTTTTTCAGATGTCTTATTTGTGTTTTTCATCTAAAATCTTTTCTAATGTTATATATATATATATATATATATTTCAATAACATTAAATGCTTGTCTATAAATATTGAGATTTATCAGAATTATTTTTATTTTTTAGTCAATTGAAATTTCATGGGGAAATCTTTTGAGAACTCCTGTATGTTATTTGTTGTCTTTTTTTGCAGTTTTTTTTTTTTTAATTATATTTTTTGTTGATCCAAGCTCTTCTGAAATTTTTGAGGGCTTGTGATCAAACTTCTCTTTACCCTTCACGTTAAAGGATCATAATTGACAAATGATAGTCATCTACTTTTGGGCTTTATTCTAAGACACAAGCCATACTCTTTCACCAATCTTGGTTTGTACTGTCAAATATTTTTTCATTTACTTTCCACTTTCTGCTAATAGCTTCAGCTGCTTTAAGGCCATATTTAAAAATGACCCCTCAAAATTGTCAAAATTTTAGTACTTGTATCTGCCATGATAACATCTGAAACAAAAGGTACAGCTGAATTATATTGCTATATATAATAAAGTTCTGCAATGAGCTATCACTCAGAGTGTTTGAGCAGCATGATTAGCAGATTGATGGTGATATTTTTTTAATAGATTTTTTACATTTTATATATCTCCTTTATTTGCCTACTCACATTCCTACTCTTAACCATTTTTACTTCCAACCCAGTCAGCTGGGACTATAGAATACACTGACTGCATCTCTGCAGAGGTGTAAGACCCTCTTCACATGAGTGTCCTGGTATGATATTCAACCATCTGATTATGAATCTCCAGTTCTGGAGCTTTGGGGACTGGAATACCCCTTCATTTCCATTACTCCCAGCATTCTCCTAGTGGACATTCATATTCATATATCACATTGGTTTTATTGAGGTGACTAGTTTAGAGAGAGAGAAGTTATTAGAGATGGCGAGGTTAGTTATATTGAATTTGGGATAATATATAATTAATTTTATTTTATTGTAAGAGTTGGTCAGGAAGATGTTATTATGTATTAGATTTTTTTTATAGAGCTATTTCAATATAATAAGTACCTACACTGGCTTGGCTACAATGACTCACTTAATACTCCACCTATCCAACACAAATTTCATCTCTCAACACTTTAAAACAAATTCATGCTTCTCCTCCAAATACTGAAAAATTCTTACTGAAAACAAATTCATATTACGCAAAGAAAAAAACAAACAAACAAAAATCCAAATCATTGAAGCTCTCCATATAAAGATTAACAAACCTTCCTTTAAACAAGATCAATTTCGAATATAGCAGCCACATTCTGAAATGCTTCATCATTTTCCCGAAAATTCCTTCTTTTAGCCCTAGTAGAGTTCTTCTCTTTTGTGAAATTCCCTTCCATTTGTTCCTCCTCCTACTCTTTAGATTAATGCATAAGACTCATCTTTGTCATTACAAATTGCTCATTCCCCTGAAGATGCTTCTAGCCAGGGCTGAAAATACTTGGATAAAATATGGTTCTTTTTTTAATTCATTCCATTCATATATCAGGTGGCTCACACAAAGACTTGAGCAGATCACAAATAGAATAAGCAGAAGTGAAGAATCTTATTCAATCAGATATGTATGCACACACACACACACACACACACACATTTACATACTTAAAAGTAGTAGCACCCATCTATGCGTTAAATAGAAATTGATTTATGATCAAATAATTTTATAAAAACAATAACTATTCCAATGAAATACTGTTTGTGTAGTTATCATGTCTCAAGTGGAAGGTCGTTTTGTTGGTAGAGTTTAGAATAGAT